>JAMKCH010001674.1:0-40087 GCA_023653785.1 Ophioderma brevispina
CTTTGGATTCAATTGACTCTTCACGCAACATTAGTTTCACGATTTATTCCGTTGTCGTCTATGGAGCCCGGACTATGATACCTGCCGGACTATGATTACTTTCACACCGGCATACCGGGCAAAAAAGGTACTATATACGTTTTATGTGAAAATAGTGAAACTATATACCATATCATGTGACTTTCATTTAACCAATCAGATGACAAGGGTCTATCTATCTAAGGATAATTATACTAGATTCCAGTTGATAGTGGAATAGCTCTACTTTTTTGTAGGTGAAGGTATGAATTGAGGGGATTAGTATCTAAAAACTTAAATCCGTGTATTTGTGGCATGATTTTCGCTATAACCATGATAGCCAACCCTGAGCGGTTGCCCATTCATAGTCTCAATCAATAGTCAAAAGCATAAACCCTAGAACATTGTAGAATGTTCAAAGAATGCGCAAACTAAATCCAGGAATAGTTTCAGTGAAGCAGGTGAAAGCTGATTTTATGAATAGTGAAGATGAAAGTTCTGTATTGTAACACACAGGTGACTGAAGCCTTCTCACATTTATAATATGTTGTTGGTAGGCAATGTTTAAAACAAATTCTGGGGTAGACACACTATGCATCAGATAGTGTGAAATACAAAATATTTGGTCAAACACAATTTTGAATTGTAAATTGCCTCAATTAATTTCAATTACAAAGCAATCATCCGCTTAGTGTTTGGTAATATCAGTGCACTGTATCGAAAGCGAAGAGACCTATTAGTTTATCCTCCATCATGGCTCCTAAAGGCTACAGCTTAGATGTGCGAGCACTTGTCGTAAAGTCGTTTTTTTTTAAAGGAGGAATATGAAAAGAAAAGTATCTGCACGGAAAATGTTATGGCACGTTTGGAACTAGCTACTAAAATACCATCATCATCACTGTACATACTTCTGAAAGATAAAAAGAAGAAAAATTAAATAAAACGTGCCAGTTCACGTAAAATTGAAATTGACGACTTCGACCATTATGGCACAGCATAGGCCTATGGTACTTTAACATGTTTAAGACACTGCAGAATCAGTATTAACTGGACGAACAGCGTAACTTTATTTGGAGTTGGCCAGTTTTTTTCAATGCGATCTCTTTTGTATTGCGAGGAAGAAATAGAAGATTTTCTAGGTATTTCTGTCCCCTATTTTGAGTAATGGACGAAGTCCAAACTCCGCCCATAACTCTACCATCAATTGGAATCTACTATAATCCATATGATATACGCGTGATAGAAAAACGCCGATCGGTCAAGGTTATACATTTTGTAAACTGCCGGCCATGCATAGGTTGACCAGTGGTTGATTCCGCACGAGAAGAGAGCTGTCAAACAATTACGGGCAACCAGACTATTAATTAATTCAGTTGCCTTGCTTTTATGTTACATTTATCGGCAATGTGGTATAGGCTTGTTTAAGTGCCTATAGGGGGTCCATAATACCAAAGATTTGTTTTTCGGCGATTTCTCACTCGTGAAAAATATTTTCGAACTCTAGTTTTTTGTAATTGTGTAACTTATCGATGCGCTTCTTTCCATAACAAAAATTACTAAAATTTCTCGCCCGTTAATGAGATAATTAGTTTGGTTCCTAGGACGCCCCCCCCCCCCTTAGGCACCGACGGGAGCAGGCGGTGGCGGCCAAGCTTCATTCATAGCGCAAAACTGCCGAACGAGTCATTGGACGAGCCTGAACAGTGACCGAAAGTTGAAGTCACTGTGCGCGTTTATAAATAGATCAGTGAGGGGCCAGTGGGAATTCCCGTACGGAGCAGAGGCGATCTAAATTGCCTTGCTTTAGTCGGTGGTGCATAATTGTGCTGCAAAACTATCATCAAATCTTTTTTCAAAGACCGGACATGAGAGGATTGCTACATACATGTCAACGAATCATTCCACGGTTTTGCATAGGCCCGTGCATAGGCTACCTTGTACATGGTCCGCAGCCCCGTCTGCAGCTATAATGCGATGACCCTGCGATTGACAATGGCAGCCAAGCCTCGTTCAATGGATCCCGTTTGTAACGTTATTCCTACCAAAAAAAATCCTACCTGGAGTTGATTCTTCACTCCAACGGATTTTGATTGGTAAAAATATTGATTTAAACATATTTTCGTCTTTAGAATATTGTCAAGTTTTCGTGATACGTGCTAAACCTATGGGAACGGCCAAAAACGACGCTATCTTGGCAGCCCCCCCCCCCCCTGGACGGGAGTGTGATGTTTTTTTTCAAATATAACTGAGCAAAACCCGTTGCCAGAAATATTTTCTGCCTATGTATGTTTCATAGTCTGAAATAATTAATTAATAATCAAAAAACAATACCCTCTATGTGCTTTAAAGAATCAATTTCATGATTGAGCCACTGCGCGCCATTGCTGTACAACCTATGGAAAATAAATGTCGGTATTTACTGCCCCCACAAAAAATACAAGATGTACAAATATTAATGTTTGTGCTAAATATATGTAAATTGGTCCTTCTAGGCAGATATAAACATCAAAATGATTTGCAAAGTGTATACTGTGGAAGCAGGGTCGTGAAACATGTTACATTTGGTGTGAGTTTCATTTGAAAATTCCGGCGGGAAAGTTTCCTGGGGTCCATGGCCCCTCTCCAGGCACCAACGTGAGTGAAAACACCTTAGGCCATTAAGTGTGTAAGAATACAATGTGCTTTGCATATTGTTAGTCATTTTGTGATTTATTTCTCAAACAGCACTATATAACCAAACAAAATATACAAAATGGGTTTTTGAGACTCGAGATTAATCCTCCAATCCCCAAGAAAATAGCCTGTTTCCCAATCTTTTTGCATGTGAATGATCGATAGTTATTATCACCAGCTTATGTAAAACTAGTCACTTGACAATAATTTAGAGCTGAAAACAGCCAAGAAAATTCGATATTTTTACTTTTTTTAGGCGCATAAATCGGATTTCGCTAGCTATTATCGTCGCAAATACCAATTTGTGCCGACACGCGGACATTATGACGTCATTAAGATGTATCACTGGCAAGGGAGAAACCATAGATATCGGGTTGTTTTTAACGAATTCCGAGGGGGTGATAACCCTCACCCCGTAGTAAACATTGTGTTAGCCAAAGGCTTGGTAAGACGAGGATGAGTTGTCAATTGAAAAAAAAAATCTTTTCATGATCTCCCGCCTCCGAGATGCTCTTCCAGAATAGACCCGGTTGTAAAGAAACTGAGTGTCCTACCTATAAAATTGTCCGGTATGACAGCAGGTTTCAGAGATGGCGTCCTACGGACGCCCAGTTTCTGAAACCTGCTGTCTGTCCTAGTGGCACACCCAGTCTCTGAAACCTACTGTCCGTCGGATTCTCGCTCTCTTTATAATGTGCCGGTCCGTCGGACACTCGCCTCTCTATTAACCGTGTCCGATGGGACCATCGTTCTTTTGTAACCTACTGTCTGTAGGACACTCACTCACTGCAACCGAGTCCTATGGCATATTATCTGATCTGAGTGTCCTATGCGGACTATTGCATAAGATATTGATGAAGTTATATGTATCTGAAACAGATGAATGTATATGACTAGGAGCTCTATTTTGGGGGACACTCAGATCATTACAGCTTATCACGAAATTGAGGGTCCTCAGGTCCTAGGACTCTGTATTACTGTGACTTATGGTCCTATGCCCTTAATATATTTATAACTTATATATAAAACACTACCAGACGAAGGCATTTAGTAAATTAAAATTACAGGCCGATTTCGAGCAGTCCTGGTGGTCAGCGGTAAGTACCTTCAAAATACAAAGTAAGATTAGTGTAGAATAGTTGTGTATTGTGTTATTATGGGTATGATTAAGACGGGTTCGAGTCCCATCATGGCGCACTTTCAATTCAATGTGCGTTGACGAAAATTTAGTGAATAATTTTGTTTTTTGCCCCGTGTATGTTTAATATTGATTCTTAATTTCTTTATGATTTGCAGAATTATTAATGATTAGTAACTGTTATCTTAATTGTCATTATGAAATTACATTGCATTTTAACTGGCTATCAAAATAGCTTTCTTTGACAAGTGACCAAAGGAGTCCTTTAGGATCATTGAGATTACGGGATCAAAAAACATGTTTCGAGCTCATTTTTAGGTTCAAAAATCGAAACAAGATGGCCATCATACAAAAAATCTGAAAACGATCTGGATGAAATTTTCTCTGCAAATATCTATTCTTTTTTTAATGGTTGCCATTTTACCCCTGCCTGAAAACGCAAAGGAGGATTTGCGTTTGCGCGCATGTCCGCATGTTTTAAGTCTCCTTCGAAAAAGTTTAAGTCCGATTTAAGCCAGCTTGGGTTTAAGGTGCAGTAGGAATTTCTTCCATGTGGATGATGTCAACGGTCATAGATCAAGGGTCAAAGGTATCTGAGTCATGTCGTATGTGTCTCTGTATGTGTGTGTGTTTGTGTGTGTTCCAGTGTCGTTAGGGGGGGGGGGGGGTGGGGGGGTGGGGGGGTGGGGGGGGGGGGGGCGGGGGGGGTGGGGGGGGGGGGGGGGGGGGGGGGTGGGTGGGCGGGCTGGGGGGGGGGGGGGGGGGGGGGGGGGGGGGGGGGGGGGGGGGGGGGGGGTGGGGGGGGGGTTTTCGTTTTCAGTCTCCTTCGAAACGTTTAAGTCCGATTTACACCAGAATTGGGTTAAGGTGGCATAGGGGTTCTTCATATGTAGATGAGGTCAAAGGTCAGGGAGCAAGGGCAAAGGTCAACTGAGGTCAACATTCCAGAAGGCCATCTTGCCAGGGGGGATGACGAAAGTTTCTTGCAGTATTTTTAAAAAATGTGGAGTGCAAAAACTCACAATTGAGTAAAACTCCGATTGAGCTTGGTCAAAACTTTTAATTTCATCAAACACCTGAAATATCTAAAAACCTTAGTGTGCAATACAAATATGCATATCTTAAAATTATTGAAAAAACTAAAAAATCAATAAAATAACATTTTTAAGTTTGTAGGTAAAAAAACTTGGCGGTTTTTTTTTTCAACAGTTTGCGGACTTTTGGCACGAATAAAATACAAATATGAACTTTAAATATTTGTATGGTAGCCATTATGTTTTTAATTTTGAAAGTAGGTCAGGCTGCATCTGAAGTTTGATAAGTTTTTCATTTTCAAGTGCTTATTGCCATCATAAGGAATAGATTTCAAATTGATTGAGAATTCCCAATGTCATTGGTATGGCTTGTGTCCTTTGGTTTTCAAAATGGCCGTCAAAATCCTAGAAAAAATATAAATGGAAATTTTCCATAATTAGCTTGCACATTTGCAGTAATTATTTAAAATATGGCAAGATAAACAGTCTCATAAGGCTGTTTCCCCACCTTTTGAAATCAAACAAAAATAGTATAAGCGGCTCTCAACACAGAACTTATGTCGTCGTGACTCTCAGACTTAAACCTAGTGTCCGACGGACAAAAACCACTTTTTACACACAGTCCTATGGACGCCCATTTTAAAACCAGAGTCTTAGGACAATGGAACCGTTGGAACTTAGTGCCGTCGGATCTCAGACTTAAACTTAGTGTCCGACGGACAAAAACAACGTGTAACCCACAGTCCTATGGGACGCTCCATTTTAAACCCCCAGGAGTCTAGGACAATGAAACGTTGAACTTAGGGTCCGTCGGACTCTCAGACTTAAAACCTAGTGTCGACGGACAAAAACCAACTTATTACACACAGTTCCTATGGGACGCTCCATTTTAAAACCAGGAGGCCTAGGACAAGAACAAACGTTAAAATTAGTGTCCGTCGGACTCTTACTCTTAAACATTAGGTCCGACGGACAAAAACCAATATTACACACAGTCCTATGGGACGTCCATTTGGAAAACCAGGAGTCTAGGACAAGTTGGAAACGTTGAATTAGTGTCCGTCGGACTCTCCGACGTAACCTTAGTGTCCGACGGACAAAAAACAATATTACACACAGTCCTATGGGCGCTCCATTTTAAAACCAGGAGTCCTAGGACAATGAAACTTTGAACTAGTGTCCGTCGGAATCTCAGACTTAACCTTTAGTGTCCGACGGACAAAAACAACGTATCACAACAAGTCCTATGGACGCTCCATTTTAAAAACAGAGTCCCAGGACAATGAATATTTCCTCGGCATCAGTCGGACTCTCAGATTTAAATTAAATGTCGACGGACACAAAAACACAAATAATAACACAACAGGGCCTATGGGAAGTTCTAATTTAAAACCAGGAGTCTAGGACAATGCTACATAAAAAACATTGTATCAGTCAGGACTCTCAGATAAAACATGGTGTCCGAAGGACTCTGCACTTAACCGTGTGTCCGGCGGACAAAAAAAAAAACGACTTAGAACCCAACGTCCTATGGGACGTCCATTTTAAAACCAGGGGTCCTAGGACAGTGAAACACAGGAACTTAGTATCCGTACAGACTCTCAGGATTTCAACTTAGCGCCGCGGACACTAAAAAAACGACCGGACGCTCTAACATATGACACCGGCATCTGCAGAAGCGGACTTGTTTCATTTAACCACCCCTGCTAATTAGGTGCGTGTTCCGATCATATTTGGGACCCCCCCCCACCCGATTACCCGGAAGTAGTATCGATTTTGATATCAGCTGAAAGGTCGTATTTTTCTCATGTAGTCCTGAAATTGTAGTCCTCAAACCCATTTCATTCCCAAGATATAAGCAAAAAAAGCCGTTTTAGTGGTTAACCACCAATATAAGCACAGTATTGAATAGGGCTTTGCGACATGCATTATTGGTCGACCTTCAAAACCGCAAGTTGTTTCCCCGGTAACTTCAACGGTGTATGTGCAAGTGCTAGGCTCTCATACAAGTAGAGAAGACATACACATAAATCGGAAACAGCACGACTGGCTTATTGAGTTTGGACATAAAAAGAAAAAAACATTCCACTACCGTAAATATATATTGTGTTACTGGATTGCTATCTTCATTATGTAAAGTAATATCAAAATTTATTGCCACAAACGTGTGTATTTTCAACTTCACACATCGTGCAAACGTATTATGGTGTGCAAGTTTAATGTAACGTTCGAACCGAGGCGTTTTGGTACCGTTGGTTTCAATAGACTTGAGC
Source organism: Ophioderma brevispina (assembly GCA_023653785.1). Classification (NCBI taxonomy): domain Eukaryota; kingdom Metazoa; phylum Echinodermata; class Ophiuroidea; order Amphilepidida; family Ophiodermatidae; genus Ophioderma; species Ophioderma brevispina. The sequence continues at coordinate 7,137 of JAMKCH010001674.1, forward strand.
AAGTCCTTGGGGCGCCTGCATTTGTAATACGTAACCCGAGAATGTATTCTTGATTATCACTCTAAGGACAGGAGGAAGATTTTTAGGATATGAATTTCTCTAAAATTTCAATGGACGGTTGTAGACCACGCTACCGAGACCGTGTTTGGAAGGGTTTATGGACAAGGTGCAAAAGAAAAAACCCTAACCTGGTTTTGAACTTGTATCGTAATCGTTCCCCATAGAAAACCATGCTTTGACTTCTGTGTGCACGACAGAAAGAAACGACTAAATCATTTATTACATAAAGAACGGCGTATCGGGCTTATTTCACTTCAGGTGTGATCTAATACGTTGGTAAGCATCCAAATATAAAAAAACATAGGTTCGAGAAAAATTGGGGGCGCTTCTTTCCTGGAAATATCCTTCATGTCTCTTTAAGTGTATATTTAAGGCTCTTGCACAATCCCCGTTGTGCCGGTGGATTTGTTACAAAACAGTAGGAAAATGAAATGGGTTGAATACCGATCAAAATGGCGGTCAAAACCGATTTTTACAAAGCGCAACCCAATTCTCCCCACCAAAAAATTAAAAAACCATTTCCCGAAGGATTTTTTTCCATAAATAAAAAAATTGGCTATAATACGAGAAACATAAATACATTACATTGCTGAAATAAAACTGTAACAAAATTACTCCAGTACGATGTTAAGAGCTAAACAAACTATTGAATAGCGGTACCAAAATGCCTTAGACTAATTAGCATAATACTACATGGCCGATTTGATAGTCCCCCAAAATATGTGCAACTGGATATTTAGGCAATTACATAAAATTTTGCGGCCACAAAAAAATTAATATACCGGTAAAAAATGGCACACGAACAACAAAGTGGATACACGTGATCACCCCCCCTCTTATACACAATTTAACCCTCGTCTTACCAAGCCTTTTTGTAACATGGTTTATACAGTGTGAGTCAATAAAACCCCTTAAATTCAGGCAAGATTTTGTCTTCAAAGGTTAAACGTTAATTTGCGGATTCAAGGTTTGCTTTGGTTTTGTTTAGAGTGATAAACAGGCTATCAGAAGAAGATTTTTATTTGGTGTTTTATTCGACTTTGGGTTCAGAAACTTATGTCAATTTTGCGGAGAGACATAAAAATTCAGTTTTGGCCGATTTTGCCATACAATGAGGAGAGACTGACACAGACGTATACCACAAACATTCTAGCAAAGACATTTCAACACATGAAAGTTCGATGGTATCGATTTCTTCTCGACAAAAAAACATATCAGTGTGAATAAAAATGGTCTATTGGTAACATAATTATAAGTAAAAAATATTCAAAAAATTAAATTACCATTGTTCATCATAAGATCAGTTATTGAAACTCACTCCATTTCATTATTTCCTCATTTCATGAACTAATGAACTGCTAATAAATTTTTGTTTTACAACATCTCTAAGGTAATTAATTTAACACAAATCAGTATACTCAGCGTCCATAAATGGCAAGAGAACTAAAGCGAGTTTTTTCTGTAATAATCGGAATACAACTTAAAATTCAAATATCGCACACTGCTTGTTTTTTTTCAAGCGGAATACAAAAGCGGTTCTATGTTTCACTTTGTGCTCCCAGGTTCGTGGTAGGTTAAACACCATGAATCTTGCTGAAACCAAAGTAAACTGTGGACTTACACCAGCTATCTTGAATTCTATTTTTAAGAAATTGAATGATTTTTTCACTCAGCATTTTCTTTTGTAATCGCTGGGATCTTATTTTTATAATCCTTCAATTGCTCTCCCACCTTCTATTGTTTATAATAATTTGGTTTTATCTTTGTAACTCAAATCAATCACGCTGAGACCATGTACTCTGTTAAAAAAATGTAAGCGGATGCATCTTTGTTTGCTTCAAAATCGGCCCAACAGGAATTTTAAGTCTGTCGCAAAAAGGCGTAACTACTTCTCTTCCAAAGGGCAAATGACACCAAATACAACGTTTTCTGAAAGCCTTATTATTAATCCTTCTTTATAACTCATAGCAAACATTTGAGCAAAAACAATTCTTAACTAGTTAAAAATATTATTTTTTATCAAAAAAAATAAAAAAATTTTTTTTGACTCACACTGGTAATACCACTAACCCTCGCCTACCTGAGATTCCCGTTATAAAGTCTCCGATGTTTGTTTACTTTTGATACCAGTGGATATCTATGGTCATCCTCTTCTCTTTCCATTGATACCCAAATAAGACCTAACATCCCTCGTATGGTCGTCACAATGACTGTTCATAAAGTTCGCCAGCCGGCCAAATTTGAATTTTGCCACAGAAAATAGGCGAAAATCCAATTTTAAGCTCTAAAAAAGCCGTAGGAATAGCGGATTTTCATGCGGTTTTCAGCTAAATATGGGAATTTTCTGGTTTTTACAGAGTAAAGAGTTTTGAGCCATAGCATACCGTGGCATACTATTTTTAAAAAATGTGCCATAACTTATCCATAGGTGGCAACCACCCCCTTACCCTTCGACTTTGACGGCATGGCCTAACCCTGGCCGTGATGCGTCGTCTTTGCGCTAACGTTCACATCTTTTCGCTAAAGTGACCAGAAAGGACGAGAGAAAGCTTTTTGCATTTTAGCGAACACGGAGCCGGAGAAAGTCTAGGGCCGGTTGGTGGTACCTATGCCACCCCCCCCCTTCACTTGGTAAGGCGAGGGTAAGTCGAACCACCTTTCACTATACTCCGGTTCACCAAACTCTAACTGTACCAGCGTATCTCGCCCATCTAAGGCAGATATGGATTACACCAACAGGTAAGGTGAGATTTTTACCACATCATGCTCCTGGAGCATAGGTGTGGCAACCGTTCCAGAACGGAGGTATTCGTTTAATATTGGGTGCTGATCACAATATCAGTAGCGATTGATTCCGTAAATGTTATCAAGGAGTAGAATTGCAAATATGGCGCATTCAGTCCTGCTGGTCTTGGTTGTTAAATAGCTGACTCATGATACCAGTGGCTCGGGTTTTTCGAATCGCGCTACTGCCTCTTTAAAATAGGCCTATATAAAATTTTAATCATTCTTCAGGTTAGAGAGAAAAATCTAAGTACAAAAAAAGATACAAGAAAAAAAAATAATAGCTGCCATTTGATGTTAGTGAGGGAGACTGCTCCTGGAGCATGGGTGGTGGTCAAAAACTACCGCTGGACACACCCAATGCGAATGCAAAAAGAAGCAGAATATTTGCTGCAGGTAGCAGCAAAAACCCGCCAAGTCCACAAGTTATGGATAACTCATACATGCTTTCCTGTTTTACACATGGTTGGCCGTGGCCCAAAGGGGTGTATTGAGTCAACTCCCACAATGCACCAGTTTTGGAAATGTTCACCCAAAAGGTTCATGTTCTTCAGAAAAATCCCTATTCTTAACACCATAAAAAACATAACTTTTGCACTCTATTTAGCCCCACCAGTTGTCAGTACTTAGTTTTTTTGATGATCAATGAAATGTTCCTGTGGTTTCTAAACTCCTTGACACTTTTTTATCCTAAGTTATAACAGTATTTTTGTATAGTACATTAAGGCACATTGCATTGCATTATGGATTGGTTCAAACACCCTGGCCATGGCCCAAAAATAAGGACATTACTCTTTGCTCTGCTTTTCACATATCATGTACTGACAGGTATTTTGTGTATAGTACTATATGCACTTGCATTGCATTATGGGATTGGGGTTGATTCAAAACAACCTCTGGCCATGGCCCAAAAAGAAGCCTGGACTTACTCTTTGCTCTGCCTTTCACATATCATGTAATGTGTGCCTTTTTTGGGCTGATAGGCTTACTGTTCGCGACCAGGGCAACTAAGAAATAAAGCCATATGTTCACCTGGAACCGATCTATATGAAGCAGGAAGTAGGGAATTGTGAAACCACCAGAGTCAGCTATCTTACTTTTATGAAATGGGTGACAGAGGGATCCAATTATTCATTACTAAATCCCTAATAGTGGGCTATTAGTGGACCAATTTGATTGGCTTCTTTAGCCTACAAGTGACATATATGAGACCGTCAGCCCATAAGGTTATTGGTTAGACGAACGAGATTTCAATATCTGAACACGGGAGAATTCAGAGAACAATATAACTTTTGAAAATATGGAAGTCTGCCGGAGACCCGTTGTTGCGTGTAGCCCGGGGGGGGAGATGGGTAAAGTTTCTATGGGGGTCAAATATTTGAACTGCTCTAAATCTAATGAAATATAGCTCAAATTATTCCTTAGGTTTACCAGGAGTAAAAAGTTAATTGGGTCACATGTGTGTTGTGCTTTCCTTGTCCAAGATATTTGGGAAAATAGGTAAAGGTCATTTGTTTTTATATTCAAAGAAAGGTCAACAATTGTAATCCCAAATTTCTTTGTAAAAAATATAAAAAACATATTTAATGATACTGATTCAAATATGCTTTTTATTTGCATAGGGTGGTTCCTTTCATAGGGAAGGGTATAATTTCCCCGTCCCCGTAGAGTCCTACAGGGAATTTTGTACCCCTTCCATTTTAACAACAGGAGATGCCAAAAGTGCAAAAACCTTTCTTGATAAACAAATGACCTTTAGCCTATTTTCCCAAATATCTTGGAAAGGAAGCCACCACACGCGTGTGACCCAATTGACTTTTTTACTCTGCTTACCTAAGGAATAATTTGAGAGCTATATTATATTAGATTTAGAGCAGTTCAAACATTTGACCCCCATGTAACTTTACCCCTCTCTGGGGCTACCGCAACAACGGGTCCCGGCAGACTTTCATATTTGCAAAGTTATATTTTTCCTCTGAATTTTCCCGTGTTCAGATATTGGTATCCGTTCGTCTCCCAAAACCTTCTGGGCTGACGGTCTAAATGGCGGGCACATGAAACCGCAATCCCTTTGAAAGCACTTTCCAAATGAATTTTTCGATGAAATTTGGCACACTAAAGACCAGACCCGAAACAACATCCCTCAGACCTCAAACATCATACCTGGAAAGTCAATTCACTTCTGGGTCTGTTGTTTCTAGGCTCTGATGTTCACCCGGGGATATATACCAAAAACGATATTTATTTCGTGAAAGAAAATTTTAAAAATGGTGGATCGTTTCGAACTCAGGGGCGAAACATTATTTCCACAGCTCGAAGTGGCCATTGTGGTTTTTTGCTTTGTTCTCGAACATTGTGCACTAATGATTTAAGTACTGGTTGAATTTGAGTTAAACCTAATTAAAATTATTATGGCAGAGCCAAAGGTAGCCTGCAGTGTTTCCCAACCTGTTGTCCCGAGACTCCCATTTCTTTACACTTAGCTTGCGGCGACCCCCATTACTCAAAATATATATTGGCGCAAAAGAAATTTGACGAGTCCAAGACAAAATTGAAGGTGTTTTTGTGGAGAGGTATGTCAGTGACACGCCAATTTTTTCAAGCATGGAAGGGGCTTGCAAAAAGGTCGTTTATATCTACCGGAAGCTCTGATCTACTGATGACAAAAGGGAAGCTAAGGCACCCTAATTAAAAATTCAGTTGTGGCATTCTAAAGGCACGATGCTCTCCATTCCTAAAACATGCGTAGGAAGTGTGGCAAAAATTTTTACCCAAAAAACAAAAAACTTTAAATCTCAATTACAATCGTATGCATTTTTTGGTCTTTGAACGTCCCGAGTTATGCTGATTTTCGAGCGAAGCGCGCGAAATTTACCAATACAATTTCCAGTTTGGCACTCCAAAACAGTTGTTTTTTTGGCTTGTTTTGACATGACTATATAATTTTGCATGATAGTCAGTTCAATTTTGATCTTTGAACAGTCCTGTAAGGTGAACACACGGGTGACTAGGCGTTACCTACTCAAAACAAGTGCATTAAAAAATGGTTTACACTCTCACACCACAACACCGTTTTATTAACCAAGTTTTGGCATTCCAACTAAAACTCGTGCTATAAATAGACCATTTATATTCATGTTTGAATACCTGAAATAGTCCGCCTGCTGTTTACACTTGGGCAATTGTACCATGTTGGAATTATACTACTATGAGCTGGATTTTAATACATGAGCTGAATGCGCCGTAACTATCGCAAAAATTGATTCGAACATAAAAAATTGTAAAATACTATTTTTGGGCGTTCCTTATATTTAAACGGGAGTTGAACACCTTAATTTATCAAAGATAGTCACCTGTAATAATAGTGTTTACTGTGATATTTATATATCAAGTGCAAATACTACCCAGGCGGCACCCAACGACCGACCAGTTACATCCACACGCTCTCCAACCAACCACGAACATCATCAAGACCTACCAGCCTCCTAATGCAACAAGGACCTGTGCCCAATGCAAGGAAACAGGGGGGGGGGGGGGGGGGGGGTGGCTTGAAACCTTTAACATCTCTACAGCGCCGAAGTCAAAGTACCGAACAGGACCTAACCAACCTTTACATCGGACTGACGGAATCACCTTTCATACTCGATTCAACAACCACAAGACATCCCTCAGAAATGAAAAGCCAGCAGACATCACAAACTCTTCAAGTACAACTGTTAAAATGGTCCGTAAATTAAGAAAACAGATTTTCCGGTAATGTTACGGAAAATCTGTTTTAGAAACCATAAAGAATAAAAAACAAAAAACGTAAAAAATGTTAATTTACGGAAATATTTCAAAAATGTCTGGGCAGCAATATTTCCGGAATTTTTTTTGGTTCCGTAATTTTAATTAAGGTGGGTGCGAAAAATTCGGTTAAATACACATTTTTTTCCGTAATATGAGACAACTTTCTGTAAAATACTGTCAAAGTTCCGTTAATGACAGACATTTCTGTACATTTACCCTACAATGACTGGAATTACTGCTGCCAGAAATTTCCGTAAATTTACGGAATATTTTTAACAGTGACTGTGGCTCAGAAGAACCACCAACCCTACGACATCACATGGTCAATCGTTCCATCTCCGACCGTACTCCAGCGGAACCATGAAATGCGACCTCTGCCTCACCGAGAAGTTGGCCATCATCAATGCCGACAAACGCATACTACTCAACAAGCGACCCGAACTGATATCCAGTTCCGCACGAGAACAAATTCTACTTAGCAAACCACCCCAGCATCACCTATAATACGACAACCTTACCTCTCCGCCGTCCGCAATTTGTCATCTTCCATCTCATGCCGCCCTCTTCGACCACCAACTTCTCTCTACGACGTCCGCAACACCGCTATATATATTCTCCCATGCCCCCGAAATAGGCAGCCATTTGGTCTGATGATCGCACAAGGCGTGAAACTCCGAGTAACAACTACCGTTCCAGCAGGTTAATCTTACTCGAAACGTTTTGTACCTTTGCTATTTTGTCAACCCAGCAATGCTCACCACCCTTGTCGGCACCTTGCCGAAGTAATATATATATATATATAGATATATAATATATCTATATATAATATATTATATATATATATATATATATACTATATTATATATATATATATATATATATATATAATATATATATATATACCCGAGTGCTGGGCTACCATAAATGTCAAGCAACATTTTCAACTACTCTGTTGCTCAGGGCTCCAGTTGTAGACCGCAAGCCCTGAGGTGGCACTGTATTTAAAGGTGGATATGATGTGGGTGAATCAATAAACGCGTAAAAAGGGTAATCTTTTTCCAACAGGCGATGTACGCGCGTACTTGATAAAGGGTGTCAAAAACAGCAAAAATGGGAAAAAGGTATGTTTTTTTCCGTAACCCTGAATTGTGATGTACGTGAGATCAAAATCATCAAATTGTAATTTGGAAGTAAAAGCAACATGAGAAAAGCCAGATAATAAGGGTATAAAATCAACCCAAGTTTCTCACGCGTTTACGGTAGCAAAACTGACAAACAAAAAAGGACTTGTTATGTGAGAAAAAACACAAAAAGCTGTTTTAGGGTAGTTTTTTAGTCGGTGGAAACAGTCTTGTTTAGGGTGCTTTCGGAAGTCCATGTTCACGCATCAATCCACCTTTGAATAAAAACTGCACCCCCCCCCCCGGGACCGCCAAGTTCAGTACATAATGTATACCCATCCGGTCGGTGACATTATTAGGATGAAATCATTATTGGGGTTATTTTGTAAGCGTGTAAAGTACCAATTAGTAATAAAGCCAGTTTATCACTTTTGATGCTTGCAACCATGTGTACGATTCTTTGATTTTTGTCACGCATTGACACAATGTATGCCAACTAATTACTATAATGGCGCCACTGACAATAGATCTCAAAGAGTTCGTCACAACTTTTGATCATTCTTCACTGGTTGTTTGTTTTAAAGCAATATTAGCACATTTTTTTGAAGAGCGCCCCCAATTTTTCAAAAACAATGGAGATTTTTACACGATTGTATGGTAACGGGCTAGTAAGCTATACCGGTGAATGGTTAAGCTCGAAAAGTCTATGTGTCACAAAACGAAGGAATTTTGATACTAGAATAATTATTATCGGGGATCCCGATAATATACAACCGGCTGCTGGACAACGCAAGGTTCCAATGTGTGAAATTAGCCGGGAAATAGCGACCATTGTACGTGTCTTACGCTCATCCAATAGGTGTTTATAGTTAGGCAAGCCAAGTTAGAGGTTGATTTCTCGACCGAGGTGGCACTATTTAATCATGGAAGGACATAAAAGTAGCATTCCAGCTCTGCCGTTAAGTCCAATCTGGGATCCCAATTCTTAACTTACAAAATCGCTTATGTTTTGTGATTAAATACGCATTTCTTAGCCTTCTAGTTCGCAGGTGGTGATAGTTTCCTAGACAATTACCAAACGGAAAACTGTGCAAAAATATCAATTTTGAAAATTGGGGCGCTCTTCAAAAAATGTGCTAATATGCTTTAAGGAAAACGATCAGGTAGCCTACAAAATCATTCTTTACATGTATAACTATAGTCTCTTCATGAACAGCTCCATCCATACCTTATGATGTCTAATTTGTATAATGTGTTCGACAGTTACTCTGATGTACAGACGAAGGCTTACGTCTTCTTCAGATGTTACGGCTTGTTTTCCTCAACAAGCGTAGATTTTGGAGCAACATTCAACGTAGTTGGTCCTAGGCTCTGGACAAGCACTATGTTTTTTTTTTTGTTGTGTCTTCCTTTTTGTCATGTTTGTATAGTAATTTCGTATGTGTTGTAAGGCCTGTGTTTCTGTAGAGCGCCATATAAATGTTTTATTATTATTATTATAATTATTATTATTATTAATTATTTACAATTCCTTTTCCAAAATCTATTGTGATGTTTTAAATTTTCTAACGCGGCAAAGCACTGATGCCGTTAACATGTTAAATTTGTAATTTTTGTACCAGCATACTTCAATGGCTTTTTATTTTCAGAAGTCAAACACAAATTCAGGTATAACATGCATGTTTTTGTTATTCAAAGATATTTGATGTGAGGTTTTCTTTAAATGTATGCACTTTTCCCAAGTGGGGTTATTTTATTACGTCATATATTTCGTCCAATAGCCGCCAAACACCTCAATTTTTTTGTCTTTATTCGAATATCAACATATTTTCAATCTAAGGACTTTGGGTTAAAGTATGTCTGATTCACGCATTAAAATAGTATAATAATGAAAATCTGGATGGCAAACTACATATTGTACATGCTCAAATGCGAAGACCACGATTGGATAAAGTTTTCTACAGTGCACAACTATAAACTGTTCAAATGAGTTTATCATGAGACGGTGTCTGATGGGATAACTTTGTTCAGACAATTTCATGGTCAATGTTTAGACCTGATTTCTGTGATACAGTTGAACCTTGATTTTTTTTTGGCAAATATTCCAAGTGTTCACTTATATAGTCTTTGATGGAGAACGTGGCCCACTGGTTAGAATCTTCGCCTTCAAAGTCCCCTGTTCCTACCCTGTTGGGTCAGTGGCTGGAAGTTAATTTAATCGGGTACTAAATTTAAATTGGGCATCAGAATATATTTAACGAGGGTCTTCTGTTTTCATTCGAAACTTGTGACAACGAACCAGAAATACCCCGTCCTTCGGAGACGTTAAGCGCTTCTGTCCAATGTACTAAGTCTTACTGTATATGAATATCACAATCATTTCGAGAAGAAAAGGGTGGTAACCCCTGATCGTTTCGCAAGCCGTAACACTGTTAAATGTTCTTAAACGTGTTTTTGACTGTCAGCCGGGACTCGAAACGTGCAAATATTGTAAAAAGGGACTCAAAGTGCAAATAACGGTAAAATGTCGTTTTAACTTTGTAGTCCAGCTGCAGTCAAAACGCCGTTATTTAATCACCTTTTGAACATTGCAGGGTCCGCGTACCAAAACATCAGTCCCGTAATCTCAATACGTGCATACGATTACCGCCGGGTGCCACGCCCGAGTTGACCATTTGCCAAATGAAAAGGTCGTTTTTAGTATGACAATGGAGTTATATAATAACACCATTGTAAAACATATAAGTAACACTAGGGTTACGCACTAGTTGGGGGAACGCCCCTACCCCGGTCACTGTTCAAGTTTCGATGGATACTCCTATGGCCTAGTGGTTTATTCACGTATGTTGGGTATACCTCTGATGGATGGGTCCCTCTAACACTGTAATAAATAAATAGCTAAATAAATAGAAGTTCAGGCGCTATAGTTCTTTAAAAAATCCAAACGTATATCCAATAATTAGAAAGACGATTAAAGTGGTCTACATGAGCATATAGCCAACTTTTACCCGAAAAGACGGATCAACTAAGAAAAATCGCAACTCAAGAAAATATGATTTTGTACACATTTTAATGGGGAAATTCGCTTTAAAACAATTAATCCCCAGGCCGTTGGAAATTGCTTCCACGTAAGATAGTTAAGCCGCTCTCATAATAAACGATCAAATATTTCATATAATACTGCCGTGGCGTTAATAGTCAATAATTGTAGTAATAAAATAACTAAAATTGAATTGAGAAAATCCGTAATTGAAAATTTCTTTGTAATATGTCAATCTGGTAGATAAATTAGACAAATGGTATAACACATATTCAAGTGATTTATTTAAATACAGGCGGAATTGAACCACGTTTAAATTCTTTCCAATATGAAAGAATTCCAAAATCCATATACGTATTGTTCACAAAAATTGATAACGTTTTATTTTCTATAGTCACAAGAAGTATTTTCCAATCCCGGCGGAATGCTGTCAAGTTCAAAATATAGAAAATATGTAGTTCATAATTTACAAAACAAAGTTCTAACGTTGAGTTGTTGAGACCTGCAGGCCGTCTTTCAAAGGAACGAATCAGTCACAGAACTAGCATGATAGCCGGCCTGAATTCCTTCTGGTAATAAGCCTCTTCTATCAGCCACCGATGCAGTTTGTACTTTCCATTGCATGCGGCCTTGCTTATAGCCGTTAGCATGTTGGTGAGTTTGTGCCTGAAATCACTCGGACTTTGAATCTGATGCAATGCATACGCACCGAACACCGGCTAAACAGGATCCGTTCACATACGAAACCACATTAATTGGCGTCGAAAATCATACACGTTGAACAGTGCACGTAAAAATGATGGCAACTACCAATCACACTCGATCTGCATTCAGCACGTGTGGTGCCAAATTCGTGGCATTCGCCTTAATTTGTATGATATATGGGATTCTATGACCAGTCATCTCGATTTCTCATATTTCTTGGTCCCGATGATGGAAGCATGATGTTTACTACAATAGCCATCGGGGACGCTCTTATTGAAAGAGGCCAAAGTTACTCTTTTAGTTGATGAATTATTGGCGATAAAGTGAGTGTCCTAACCCCAAATTGTACTTGGAATGTTTAATTCTTCAGTAACACGGACGGAAGTGTACGATGTTGAACAGCGAAGAACGCTATGGCATACTGGATAAAAAAGGAAAGGACTTTGGGGCGGGTCGCATTTGGGTTTTTTTTTTCCGATAAAGGATTGCCGGTTTATTCTACCGCCAATGTCGGGATTTACTGGGGCAAATGGATGTCATTGAACGGCTAAAGGAATCGAACTTTGATTTGGTTCTCACAAGTTTGGGACATATATGTCCCGTTTTAGTAGCCAAATACATCGATGTTCCTTTCATTGGCTTAATGCAGTCCTTCTTACCTGTTGCACATGCACACGCTTTTAACCAACCAATCAACTCGGCATATATGCCACCGACATCTACCGGATGGTCCGACAGAATGTCCTTTCATCAAAGGCTACTTTCAGCGGTTTTATCAATCCTTCACTGGCCCAGCTTTTTAACTGAACCATACGCTCTGCCAAATTTCAATCGATTAAAGAAGCAATACAATATATCTCCAGGTAAATCCGTTTTTAGAACTATGGACGATGCTGAACTTTGGCTTATCATGTCCCACTTTTCGTTGGACTTTCCTCATCCAATGATGCCAAATACGATTAATGTGGGTGGACTGACTACAAAACCGGCAAAACCACTTGATAAGGTATGTTTTAAGCTTTTAAAAATGGCAGTGAAAATTTTAGCATATGTTAATATAGGCATAACCGCAATTCTTTTTAAAAAATGGGCTATTCAAACAAATTTATCATTTTAATATTGTCAAACTCCCGCAAAATCAATAAAAATCATTTGTAAGGGTGTTTCCGTATAGGTGGATATACTGATAGTATTCGTCAACCATATGAGTTATGTACTACATGCAGTTTAAAGTGCCGAAGTAGGGAATAGTTTCACGTTACTCGCGTTAGAGTTTTGATGAAATTTACATTTTCAGTTTACTCTAAATAAAAATGAACAAGAACTCGATTGGTCCGTCTTCTCCACATAAGAGAACTCAAAGTATTTGACATAAACATATTTGATAAACTCGAGCAACATTATTTTTTTAAATGAGACTGTGACTCGAGTTACTGACACGGAAATGGACTTACTGAATTTCGGTACTTGTTCACCATTTCCTCTAAGCTGAACATATAACTATAGTAGATTCAACCCATCGTGTCACCGTACTTTTTCCGAAGGTATGGGCATTGCATGAGGGGCACGAGCAGTGGGGGGGGGGGGGGGAATTAAAATTCCACGCTAAATCTATTGAAACATGTAGCGCGAGAGTATAGAAAGATAAATTCTATGCTTATTGAAAACATTCAAGTCAACGTAAGCGCGTTTTTAGCTGCATTAATTCTCAAATCATTCGGAATAATCGTTGCTTCAGTGGCATTCAATGTAACAGGTGAGTTGAATATTACTGACTTTTGAGTGCCCGTGTTTTGAATGTGAAGGAACACAATAAGTATTTGCACTCTCACAAAAATATATGTCAACGTGAAAGGCCAGATTATCTTAGTTTGTTCATAAAACAGGTTCTGCCTCCTCTCCCAACTAATCGACGCTGTCCAAAACTTTCCTCTGATGACACGATGGTTGAATCTACTATAGTAGAGGCGATTTCAAGTCTGGTACTGCAGCTATATTACACACTGCAAAAAACTGGGGTGTTTACTTTAACACCATGGGTGTTAGTTTTAACTCCCTCCTAGAATCAATAAGGGACTGCACCCACTGGTGTTAGATTACACCATTTCGGTGTTAAATACCACCATGTTGGTGTTATATTAAGACAAATTTTGGTGTTAGATGGCACTGCTTGGTGTTAAATTTACACCACAGTCGATGTTAATTATTGTTTAACACTGCCGGGTGTCAAATTGACACTACTGGTGTAATTTAACATTCTTCTGGAGTCAATACAAGACCACTCCCTCTGGTGTTAATTAAAAACCAAACTTGGGGGTTTTGGTTAAACATCCTTCGTTATATTTGCAAAATGTGATTATTTTAGTAGAAAATGTTTGATTTTTTTCTATCGGCGTAAACCTGCGGCCTCTACGAAATCATAAACAGATCACAAAAATGTATAATTGAAACTATACAGCAACACCGGGCGGTGTTAAATTATACTTTTCAACACCAGAAACTAACACCAACACGCTTGATACCGACTTGGTGTTAAAATTGTAACATCCCATTTTTTGCAGTGGCAAAGGCCAAATACAATTGAATCTACCAGTTGATCCGTTTCACGTGCAAATGCTATTATATTAAGTATTGTATTGAACCTGGAAATTTAAAATTCCCACTTCAAATCCATGTTTGGATACGAAATGTGTGAATTCATTCTTAAAGAATAACAATTTATTTGGTAGATTGTATTATCCCATTTCGGTTAATACCATATTTGAAATGGTTTGCTGCTGTAGCCTATTGCATTATTTATACCTGGAAAGATATTGTTTGGAAAATTCCATTTGCGCGGAATTATTCATTAGTAATGTTTGCAGCGAAGCGTATCAGGCTGATTCCCTTGTGGAAAAAACCAGTCATGTTGTTATGATCATGCATGGTTATCTTTTATTGGTCACGTTTTGAGTTAAGATGTTTTATCAATTAAATGAGTTCGTCTATGTTAAGTACATAAATACTTTTGGTACCATGATTTTTTTAAAGCAAGGCGGAGGAAACAAATGGAAAGAGCGGGAAAGTGGGGGTAACCACCCCCTTTAAAGGCTTCGGTAGACTAGAGCTAGCTGTACAATTCATTTTTAACTTCAAGAAACATTTCCAAGTTATCATGTACAAAATTCAAAAATACATTTTGAAAAAGTATATTTTTTCAGCACAAAACGCCAGTTAGATTTTGTAGGACTTCTCTATGAAGTTCGCCTCCCTACTCTCTTTCAGTGTTATAATTGCTGACAATTTGCATAGTAGAGGGTCTCATTTGTTTTCAAAACAATTTATTAATCTGTCAACTTTATTCGATAAATTTATTTCGTATTTTTTAAAATCCTAAAACTATAAAATTCTTTTCATGACCATATGTACACATACGGATATGTTTTTTGCTGTAGTACTATAGTGCGTATTTCTTATCTACCCAGAGGCATGCATGCATTAAGCGTGACGCGTGTCGTGATATTGCATATTATAGAAACTTGCCCCTGCTGATGAAAACTTAACAAACAAAATAACAGAATTGTTGAAATAAACCTTGAACTTGTCCAGTGGATGGGAGGAGCCTACCAAAATGGAATCAGGTGTAGAAGTTTTAACTTTCGCCGGATCATATGCCAACTACAAACCGTGAAGAATAGGGACTCGATTCTGGTTACCAGATTCCGTTTTCTATGAAACCAATCGTCTGGCTCCCGTCCGGATCATATCGATTAGCTACTTTCACACCTGGTATTGTTTGTGGTGAAAAAGGTGATCATTTTTCCAAACTTTTTTTTCTTTCTTTTTGGTTATTGTGTTGGAACACGCTTTGTGTAAAATTAACTCGAAGTCATTAGTATTTTAAATCACGGCTTCTTGCAATAGCCCTATACATGACCTCCGAAAATTATGGCTACACTTATATACATCCAAATTGCTATCAGCATATATTTGTTTTACAGTAACATGTTGAAATTTAATTTTCATAGTATTCGTATAGACCCTATGGTAGGCTTATACAAGATTAATGACAATTTTATATGTTCCTTTAACAAATATATACTGCCCTAAGCATTTGATGAAGAATTACCTGTACAAAGAATGAAAATACTGGTTTGGGCAAGGCACATGGAAATAATAAATTATCAAATTCAATTATTGAGATTAATTTGCACTAATCTCCAACTCAAAAATTTCAGTATTTATTTTTTTTTTATATGGTGGAGGAAAGGAAAAACAAAATGATCGCTGTTCGGTCCAGAATGGGCGTGCGTGAAACTCATGTTTCCAAAACTATTGTGTTTTTTTTATTTATTCTTAAGGGTCTTGACATGTGCAGAGTTCGCGAATTAAAGCTTTTCATGTCTTTATTCTCAAAGCATTAGTAGGGAGAGAACATGTACGGTATCCCTATCATAAAAAGGTGTTTAAAATTTGTGGCAATTAGAGACCTCGAAATTTAATGTTATGAGCGAAATTCTATCGTTTGCATTATTTATCTTCTAATGTTCCTGTGTTCATGTTTTTGTTATTACTGAAAATGAACGTCAATCCGTTATACTTGTTACGAAATATAATTACTTCTACATCCTGTGGTCCTAACATTTTAATTCGTAACATTGTTATGTTGTCTTAAAATTATAATTTCAGAAATTTGAAGCTTTCATGCAAGCTTCAGGAGACGCTGGCGTTAGTGTTTTGCCATGGGACAACCACTGAAGGCTTTGGAGAGAATTACCAAAGCTCTTCGCCAAGCTTTGCACAAGCTACCTCATAACGTAGTATGGAAACATAGCGGTGAGCCTCCAAAGAATGTCTGATAATGTGATGATGGTCAATTGGCTTCCACGCATGTTGCTGGTAAGTGATTACGTGTTCAAAATACTACACTGTAAACCCAGACTTTTAGAAACGAAAACACGACAAGCAATTTAGAGGGTTAAATGTATAAGTGTTTAGTATCAATACTTTAGTATAGACATAGTAAAACGTGTCTAACAAAATACTTTTGTTTATTATTATGTAGTGTTTATTTTAGTGGTTAGGTATTAAGCCGCCATATACTTAATTATGTGTAAATTGAAAAGTGCACAACCGTAAAGTGTTAAAAATATTAAAAATTTAACGCCTGCATGTGTTTACTTTTCTAAAACGCTTGATGTCAGTTTATAGCATTTCGTTAGTTTTATCTATCGGCCTTTTGCCGCCCCAAGCAGGCGCTATTCTTGAAGGTAGGCCCGGCCGGGGTGAGTCAATTTGATGATTGGGTAGAGACTAGAGGCTATGGGTCACTCCCATACACACCAGTGTTGGGAAATGTCACCTCAATAGGGTCACAGTGATCCCACAACAATCTATTCTTAACACAAAAAAAAAGTAACTTTTACGCTCATGTTTATAGCTATAAAAACGTTAGGAATTTTAGTTTTGCTCATGAATTTGTGGGTTTAAACTTTAGAACCACTTTTTATCGCTAAGTAATGACATGTGGTGTAGTACAGTACAGTATAAAACATTGCGCAATGCCTTATGGGATTGGTTCAATATGAAGGCGATAATGAGTTAATGACAAACGGATTTTCACAAAAAAAAAAAACAGATGGGGCGTGATTACTTATTTTCTCATACACGATTCTTTTTCGGAGCATTCACCACAACATGCCATGAACGTGGATAGGCACTGCGGCATCGTTTTACTGTATAGATGGATAGGAAATTATACCTTTTGTCGTCTGCAGAGGGATTATACAGTATAGGATTGCTTTCGGATGTGTTTGTCTGTCTGTCTGTGGTAAAAATATAACCCTAATGTAATTGCCCACTAATTCAACATACATGCACACATTCCATGAACTTGCATGTACGGGCTAGTGTAGTGCCCAACAACTTACTCTCTCACGAGTGGGGTCAAAGGTCATTAGGTATAATTATATGAGGTACATGTGCACAAATGGTCAGAATTATCAGATTGCTCGGTGTATCCAATTATGTCGAAATTCCATTGGACACTTGGATGCAATGGTAGTGTCTCACTGTTGGTGACCTCAGGTCTTGTGACTCGTGGCCTTTTGTACCATTCTCAAACCGCTACGACAGAAGATACATGCGTCTGATCAACGCTGTTTTTTAGTTTTTGTTAAAATCTTACCCACCTTTAATAAGAGATAGAGGAAAGACCGGAAAAACATCGACTGGACAAAAAAATTGATTGCAAAATTTTTTTTGTCAAGTACCATGCGTAGCTAGTCCTTCATGTCACACGCAGACGACATCTACAGATGCTTCTGGCATGAGTGACATAAACGCAAACAAACAGTACACGAACTTAACAATGTCCGTAGTTGAAAGAAAAAAAATTCAAGTTCTTGTATAGGTAACATAAACACAAATATATGCGTTGATTGTGGTATTGAATTTTCTTTGTCCGTTCAGGTCACCCTAAACCGAATGTTGATTCAGCCTTGTGGTGTCAATAGTGCTGTTGAAGTCACTCACCACTCTGTACCAATGGTGTGTAATTCCAATGTTTTGGCGACCACTACGACGCGGTTGCTCGCGTGGTTAGCAAACATATTGCGTAGAATTGAGGTGAATTTTAACAAGTGAAGCCCTGGTTCATGCAGTGTTGAACACTTATAGAATCATTACCCAGGTTTATTCACAAAAGGAAAGAACTTAATTTGTACACGTTTGAAAACAATTCAATAAACGTTAAATAGGATTGAAAGAAATGAAAGTACACAAATCATGTATTAAAGTAGTAACCTGCACAATTTTTTAAGAGCAAAACAATTTTCCCAATTTTTTTGAGATTTTGCACAGCCGCTCATGGGTAACTGGCTTTTACTTTTACCGTGGAATGGAAAGGCCTAATGTGTCTCTTTGCAATACAGAAGGAATTTTGTAATTAGGATAATCAACTATTGTAGGGGTAATTCGGGTAATGCCGAACCCCATTCGATTGAGCAATAAGTCCATGGTAAAACAAAGGGGTTTGGTAACGATAACCATATCAATAAAAAATGGGTACAAAACTTCTAACATACACATGTTTTTCTTAACTTCAAACCTGTTATAAAGAATTTCTGATCAAAACAAAAAAATGGGCCTGTTTGGGATTACCCACAACCCTCACGTGCTAATGCCGAACGTGTTTTTTTTTCAATGGCATGCCACTTTGGGGACACAAATAACAATTTTTGGTTGCTTGCAAAATAAAGTTCTGAGAATAAGGTATTTAAAAGCTCGATGAGAGTTCAAATATGTAGATTAGATGGGACAAACCACCTATGGTTGCCATTGAAAACTGGGTCGTTCGGGATACCCCAAACTAGGTGAAGTTTGTAATCTCGTTTCTTTCATAAACTTTTCGTCATGGACGTTGCCCCCTGTTGCATGACTTTAATTGTGAAGGAACCCTAGTCCTATAACCTATTAACCCCTTTTCTCTCTCTTCTTCACTTTTTTTACCCCAAATAACCTCATTAATTATGATTAATTAAAAATATAAAGTGTTTTTTGTAATTCTCCCGAAGAATGTCCGAAATTTCCATTTTGGCATTACATTTGAATTAAGTCCAAAGGCAGCTACACCATAGGGTGGAACACGGTCTCCCTCCTTTAGCAATATAGCGAAATCGATGCGTTCGGGATTACCCCGCGTTTGGGATTACCGATCGCCCCTATATTGATAAAACATTAAGTGTTGCAGGAAAGGTCCTTTTTAATATGATATAGCCAGGAAATAGCACTATAGGCCGCCTACGGGTCTGCGCTCATCCATTGTTCCGTTGCTTCAGGCAAGTCCAAGTTAGAGGTCTTGCCTGAATGGTATATTTTCGCATGGCCGGACAAATTTATCGTTTTAGTTCCGCCATAAATTACAATCTGGTATCCGAATTCTAATTACAAAATGGCTGCTTTGAGACAATATGCCTTTGTGAGCATTACCATTCGCAGGCTATAGTGTATAGGACAATACAAAATAAGTGTGCAAAAATCTCAAATTTTGAAAATAGGTGGCGCGCTTTTCAAAATAATGTGTGTGGGTAGTATGATAATGAGGGTATGCTTAGAACGTTTGGCACTCGACGGAAGATTGATTCATTTTTATGGCGGTTGTGGACTCTCTTGACGCGCGCACACCTGGATATGAAGTTTAAAAAGTTTAATATTTATATTTATCGATAAACAATGCTTTTCGAAAAGTTGTTTTGTCGGAATCTGTTTTTCTCAAAAGGAATAACTGGTTTGTCATTGATAAGAGTTTTTTTTAAAAATATTAATTTTTTAGTTTTTTGATTTTTTTAATTTTACCTTATTTAACAGTTATAGGGACAACATCCAACAGCTTTCGGCCGTGTTTCGTGACGAGTCGCAATCACCAAGTCACCGCGGAGCATACTGGCTGGGAAATGTGGCTAGGCATGGTAACGCTAAACATTTTCGGTCGCAGCCCGTGATCTAAATTTTATTCAGTTCATCTTCTAGATGTAATAGCGTTTCCTTGGTATTCTAATTGCCGTAATTGGACTACTCTTTTATTTTTTAAACCACTTGTAGGTTATGTTTCAGGGTGTTACAGCTAGTACTTTCTTGTCAAAAAATCAAATGATGATTTGGGTGGAAATTCATCAATTGTAGCTCAGATTAAAGTGTTTCCAAGATCTCCGGAAAGTTCGTTTTTCCCGCTGTTTATGCGTACAATTGCAATCCTCGGGGATATGAGCAGAGACCACAGCAAAGGAATTAGGTCTAACCTCAACCTAATCGCTTTCATTGCCCATAAACCCATGAAATGGGGTGTCATGTTGTCATGAATAGCTTATGTTGACATATAACAAACATAAGAAGTCGCCATTTGGCAAAAGACCATTTTGGTAAGACAAAGTATTTATTTAATTATTTATTTATTTTTGTATTGGTTAGAGAGTTTTCAGAGATGGCGAGGGTCCGATGGTCAATATATGCTAGTCCCCTACTGTAAAGCTACTCAAGCTAAGGTAACATGGCATGATGGCTGGTTATGGATGGGACAAATTAGCACTCTACAATTAAATTATTAACGAGCAACTTTGAAACGTTATCTTTTCATGAAGGGTCGCATGGCAACATTATTGGGGTAATTTACGTAATCGAGGTATCAAATTGCGAAGAAAACTTGGTAGTGTGCAAATCAAAAGTAATGTCATTTTGGTCCATCGTTCTAGTGGTTGTTTGTATAGGTGAAGGATTTTGGGTATAAGAATTTGTGTGTTCTACAAATATAATTTTGTTTAAATTTAAAAAAAGAAAAAACCTAAAAAATTAAAAAAAAAAAAAAAAAAAAAAATGACATGTTTAACTATGTGATCATTGGGCAATATCTAGATAAGATTGTAATGCCATTGGTACTATTGCAATTGATATGCTATGCTAATTCCTACGAATTAATATAAAACTCCAGTTTAAAAGTTGGTCATGGCTATTTTAAATTTAATAGCTAGATTATAGAGGTATGTGGGAACAGCTGCAACGCTCTGGCCGGTCCTATCTATCCAGATCTCGACAAACGGGAACCGGCGAGATTTGGTAAAATAAAGAAAACTCTCAAGTCTCGAACGGGTTTACTTTGAATTAAACTAGAAGCTCGCAATTGATGGATGGGATCTTTATATCGAGGGCGTTGCAACTGATGCCATAAATCGACCTCATAAATCTATAAAGTTAAAATAGCCATCGGACAAAATTAAAACAGGAGATTATACTAATTCTGAGGAATTTACATAACACAACAAGCTGGGTTTCTTATGGTCGGATTCTATGCCGTAATTGGACAATATTTATGGTTAAGATCATTGTCGATTATGCGGTAGGAAGCTGCAGTTGGTACTTTCTATGGTCAAAAAACTCAAAAGTGATTGAAGAGCTTTCGGGCGTCAATTCATCAATTGTAGCTAGGATTGAAGAATTTCCAGGATCCTTAGGAAAGTCCATTCACTATATTTATCATTACAATCGCTAGTTCATGTTAGTACCATGAAACTACCCGATATTATTACCTGATTAGCGAGCCCCTACCTTCCTGGGATACTTCAAGATGAGCAGAGACGGGAGCAAGGGAATAAGAGCTAGACGATATGGGTTATAAACAAAACTACCCAGTGGCGAACCAGTTTTTTGTCGGGGAGGGGGGCCACGTATAGTTCCAGGGGCAGGCTATATAAAATTTGTAGTATATGTGTTCACTGTAAATTAGCACGTGTGCAGAAAATTACACTATTTTAGCCTTGGCAAGAGGGGGGGAAAGATTCCCCACAAAGGGAGCAGCTTCCCCCTGCCCCACCACCCGTTACGCACTGGGACCCACATCGATAATGAAAGATAGGTGCCCCATTGGTGCAATTGATAATAATAATAACTCTAACGTGGAATAGGGGGAATTAATTATTAATTAGATTATAACTGAGTTACCTTCCTTTCATATCCTTTGTATTCTAGGAATTATCATTCATTTTGCACAATTCCATATTTCAATTCCTATGTTATCCAAAAAACGGAATAAACCGCAATGCAAAGGGATACGTTAGGGGGGGAAACGATATTGCCCTAGAGCATTTGAGTGAATAACAAAAACCAATTTAGCCCTAACATACAGAAGAGCAATATAATGGTAAGTGATAATACTTATGCGGACGTAATAATAATAATGGTAATAGTTCTTCCGGTTGATCAAGCCCTGCCAGATTAAACAGACAGTGTAATAATCTTGAACAAGCCCCTTGATTGTACGGATTTACCTATGCAATATTTGGAAATAGATTTAATCTAGATTTCAGATGAAATGTCAGGGAATCGCTCATCGCTGCATTGCAAGACGTCCCGCGGTTGTAATTTTGTGGCATTTCTTCTACTTCCACGGGAATTTTCCCTATTGACACGATTAACTTCACGAAATCCAACTTCTTCCATGTCACAAGAGGTCCGCAAGTTTATTTAAACCACCTGCTTAATTTTTCGAACAAAATCATTATGAACTAATCCCACCGATTAACAATATTTCCATGGGAATTCTATTAGTGAATTTAATATAACTTTTTTTAAATACATGATGGGTATCCCATCAATAAATTTAGAGGAATGCTGTTATCTGACAACTCAAATGTAAATGCGTGATATCTGTACTCGCTCCGCACTTAGGCTGGCCAAAGTGTCAAATGCTTTAGTAATTTGAACGACCGTTATCGTTTTGGACTTACTTTTACCTTCTAACTATGAAAAAAATGAATGAAACATTTTCATATTATTTTAAACGTTTTCCCTATATTTAAAATGTTTTCCTCTAACCTGAAAAAATAATGAACATTTTATAATATTAAAAAAAAACAGGAGTGAGATTCGAACCCCAGACCACTGTGTCATCCAGGGAGGATTGGTATGCCAAAAAAAAGTGCAATTCTAATCCATAATATCAATTACGGAATGTACTGCTATTGTGATCAGCACTCAATTATAAATGAATAGCTCCTGCACTCAGGAACGGTTGTCATGCAACTTATGTTCGATCCAGGAGGATAAGTGGTGGTCAAATTTTTCATATCCCTAACACCCCATATAGACCACAATGTAGATGACAACCTCGTTTGGCATAAAATCTCTGCAGACTCACAAATCACGAAATGCTGCAATACGCAGGCGATCGGAAGGCGGGAAACATGCTACTCTAAAATTATGTCTAAACCATGCCAAGTATCCACAAACAAAAATATTTGTAGTTAATCGTAAAAATATATATAAATTATTTTGTTTCAAAACTAAGCGATTAATGACAAAATTATACCTTTAAATGTACCTTTAACGAGGCAAATTGTACACTGTAAAAAATCCATTATGCCAACAAAAATGACTGTATACTGTAAAAAAAAAATCGATCAAAACAATTGAAAATGTACGTATTTACAGAATTTGTGGAAGTGTATATAGAAAATAAAAGAAAAACACGTACGATCATAATCGGACCAAGTAAGCATCTCTATCAATATAGACCTTTTTACGATATGACTGTAAAATATACGTGTGTAAACAAGTACAAGACCTTAAAAAGTTCTATTTATGCCATTTAGTTAGCAGAATGGATGTCAGTCTATACTTTTGTAAATTTGACATTATTTTTATACTCAATTTAAGTACATAAACTCATAGTGTATTAATGATGTTGACATTCTCTTGATATTTGAATAATAACCGCAGTGAATAAGAACCATGCACATTTTAAAATTGAGGCATAATAGGTCTGGAAAATTTAACATAACAGTATGTTACTGTCTTTCCAAATTAAAGGCCTACCCAAATACTGTCATTGTAAACATTTTTTTCTGTATTCTACTTAAACTTGTACCGTAATTTTTAAAAGACGAAATCGTTATTATTAATGGAATTCGCCGTTGAAATAGCGTTTGCGGCGAAAAATGTGTTGTGTTTTGAAATGTTCATGTTTGCCTTTTATTCGATCTGATTCCTACTTCAACACAACAAATACAGACAATTTGTTAAATTATAATGAACGTATGAGTATGTGTTTGCAGGCAAACCACATGAACTGATACAGAATGATGGGTGAAATGCTTGTAAAGTTTCTTTCATTTTACGGGTTGTTTATTGTCCCCGCCGAACGAAGTTCGGGAGGGGACTATAAAATGGGCTCCGTCCGTATGTATGTCCGTATGTATGTCCGTGTGTCCGTATGTCCGTGATAAAAATGTTAACCTGGAACATTTGAGCATATCTTTTTTCTGGATGAGCTAGAGTAGCCAAACTTTGGTATATTGTAGGAGGGGAAACCCCCCTACTCACCATGTATTTAAATCACCCAGGGTCCTCCCCTGGGTCTGTCAGGGGGATGTAGGGAAAAAAGGTCAAGGGAAAAAGTTCAATATTGCACAGAAAATGTCAACATTTGGCCATATGTGTACAATTTATCTGGAGTTCCGTAGAGCTACGATGATGTACTTGGTGGAAAGGCACGTGGAGACTGCCCGCTTCTCGCCCACATTCTGATTAGGAATTGGGTGTTCGGTTTGGTAAAAACGGTAATTAAGTAATCTAATTTGCATAATTTATGAAAATTTTCCCGCAAGGCTTTTGTACAAGTTTTCTGGAGTTCTGCAAGGCGTATAATGATGTAACTTGGTGGAAGGAAGCGGACTGAGGAGTTCTCGACCTGATTAGATTTTGGGCGTATCTCGGACAAATTAAATATGCAAATGAGCTAATTAATCTGCAAAAATCAGCGTAATTGCTAGGTGGGGAGCAAAGTATACCACAACAAAGGTATTAATTTATGTAGTATCCTTGTTTTCAATGAAAGGTATTTTTAGTTGTGGTTGTCGCACGTGGGTCAGTCTTTTGGGTTACCAGCCTGTTTACATTCTTGGGAAAATGTGAAAAAATACGTAAAAAATTTGGTGTTCCACTCCTTTCCCGGTCTCGTATGGGTCCCAAATTTAAAATGTGGTCACATGTTTTTTTCAAAAATAGTGTTGTCAAATTGAATAAATTTTCATATTCTTACTAAATTTAGTGAATTTTAAGGGATTTTTGCAAGATGCATTTAAGATTTCTTGAGTCACTTTTCCTGTCCAAAGGCTGTTGGAAAAGCTTAACAATACTAAATAAATAGCATTTCTTGACCTGATTAGATTTGGGGTGTAAAATATCCACCTTCCAGTTTGACAATTGCATGGTTTAAGTAGGTGGTCTAGTGGTCCCAACTTTGAGTGCTGGCCAGAATTAAGGGGGTGGTGGTCTGATGTAGTTTCAATTTGTCAGAGCTTAGTGATCGCCGCGATAGTCGGCGGGACATATTTTAATTACCTTTACGCATCGCGTAAATACGAGTTCGCCTTGTTGTAGATAGTTTTGTTGAGTGTCATGGGAAACATTGGCACTATAAATCACCGTAATTTATTATCAGCAGCGAAGCGATAAAATATTACTTTTGCTTTGTGCGTTTATGGTGTAATGCTATTTTGGTTGTTGGAATTTTCATATAGCAGTGCCTATATACACGGCAGCCGTATAAAAACCGTGTGTGCATGATAGAGGGTTGTTTCTTATGAAGTAACACAAAACAACACCTTTTTGACAGATCGGTTTCTATAGATTGAGACTAGTTGCTAGTTCGAATCTCAATGACTCCTTTATTTCCATTTTAAGGCTGACTCAGAAATTCCCAGATGGTCCCGCATTTTTTTTTTCATATACAATAAGCTTGTCACTAATAATTGCGTGAAGTAGCTAAGCTCAACACGATGTCCTTCATATAGAAATTCACAACGTTGTTATAAAACAGGGGTGCAAAAAATGCGGGAGCTGCAAGGAGCGCCGCTCCGAGGAAATGGTTGAAAGTCTTTGATATCTATGTGCACTTGTATGTTGCTCCTGAGGAAAGAACAACTTTTTGTACCCCTGTTATAAAATTCCGGATCCGGAATTTTTGTTATAGACCGTATCCCATGGCACTGTTATCCATATATAAGGCCATGGTTATACTATACATAAAGGTGTTATACTGCATCAAGCAAACAAATCGATTCCATCTAAAACTTTGGGAATTGAGCATTTTCTGTGACTATCTTTAGGTTTTAATGTGACTACAGGTTTAATTAGAATACAAAATTTATTTCGAAATCCTCTGAGTCAGCCTTACTTTAGAGTATAATGGATAAGTAAAATCCACTATAAAATTGCAGTCACTAAAGCATGCTGTTTTTGAGCTTTTTTTCAGGCTGGTTAAGGTAAAAATGGTCCGCGTACCTAGCCCTTGCTTTTTGTAAATACAGGGTCAATTGGCCCTAATGTAAACATGCCGATGTAAAAGGAGATACCCTCCCCCCCCCCCCCCCCACCCGGACTTAAGTCCGTGTTCAAAAGACGACAAATGGATAAAGCGCGAAATTAATGTTGAGTGAGAGTCTAAAAAACTGAATGGCCTATTTTTCACGTTGCGGGGGGGGGGGGGTAGTCTCCTTCCACACCGGCAAAAAATGCATGTGCACTTCCCTGAGGCACATGTATTCAAAGGGGATTGATGCTGAACATGAATTTACAAAATGCACCCTAAACAAGTATTTCCTACCACCTAAATACATACCCTAAAAGCAACCTAAAGTAACCCGCCCGCCTTGCTCCATATTATAACAATGCATGTGTGTCGTTAAAGACACTATCATGATTTGCTAAATCAAGCAAATCGAAAAAAATCTCAAAAATCAATTTTTGCAGATATGTACAATACAGGTATCCTAACATCCCCTGCAATGATAAACCAGCGCAACCCAATAATGACAGAATCGGAGATTTGAGTCATTACGTCCCGAAAAACGGACACTATACACACGTAATTCAATGGGAGAAGTCGTATCTTGGAACACTGCCGTTTTTCTCCTTTCTGTCAATTCTACAGCCGGAAAAAGGTAAACTTATGAGAATTCTAACAGACTTATTCTTCACTTGGAAGCTATAATCCTGTGGCAATTTTCAATTATTTTTTCAAATCACTGATAGTTGCTTAATATACCCTTTATTATCTGCTTTGCTTGTGATTTACAGTATTTTTTAATGATTTATATTATTAGTTTTGTTTTTTTGTGTTTCAATGGTTTATAAAGCTTTATAACAGTACCTAAATACATACAGATCACAATTTAGGATATGTTTTAGAACAGGCTATCATGTCGCGAGTACGTATTCGCCTGTTGGGAAAAAGGGACCCTTCTTTCACGCATTTATTCACGCATCATATCCGTCCTTTGACTTCAAACGGGGTGCAAATTACTGTTTTTGGGGCTATGACCGTATTGGCTTTGGAGGTGTGGGTCTGGCTGGGTTTAAACAGGTTTTGGGTTGCAAAATATCTTCTGTTTATTATATTGTTCTATATTTATAAGTTTTAAACCGTGAATAAAATTGCAGTATGTACAAATTCCTAAATTTCCTGTGTGTGGTTTGGTGTAGTTGTGAACAATGTTGCAACGGGAGTTTCCGTTAACCTGACCATCAACACTTTTTTCTGACACACTTATGAATTAATTCGGAACCCTTCACAACGGAAAATCCCATGTTTTTATTCCGTTATGGTTTCCGAATTCATAAGTGGTCGAAAAAAAGGGTGTCATATACATGGGTCGTTACGGAACTCCCATCTTGTGGCCCTACAACGTTAAAATTTCCGTAAATTAGAAAACAGATGTTCCGTAAATTTACGGAAAATCTGTTTTACAAAAACAATAAAAATAAAAACAAAAAATAAACAAATGTTAATTTTTACGGAAATAGTTCAAAAATTTCTGGCAGCAATCTTTCCGGAATTTTTTTTTGGTTCGTAATTTTAAATTACGAGAAAACTTCTGTTAAAATCACATTTTTTTTTTTCCATAATAGTGAGACAAATATTTCTGTAAAAGTACTGTCAAATTTCCGTTATTGACAGAATTTCTGTAACTTACCCTAAAAAGGACTGGAAACTGCTGCCCGAGAAATTTCCGTAAATTTACGGACATTTTTTTAACAGTGTACTCCAAAGCAAAGTGTTGTTTGTCATTGAAGATTAGTGATGGTGAAAATAAAAAACTCCTTTAAAAAGGAACAGGTCGAGCAAATAAAAATGTTCAATAAAACAAATATCGTATCCGGTTATACTTATATAGGCTATAGCAGTCATATTTTCATTAAAAACACGATCTTTGGAGGTTTTAAAAGCGAAATAATGTCCTATTGTGCATTGCCTGCCATAGACGACTTTGACTGGTACTTCTTGGGGAAAACTATTTGTTTAACCTTATGAAGTACCTCCTAGAGAATTTCTTACCAAATCACAGATTAAATCATCACATATTTGTTTTTCAAAAAACCTATTGATTTCGTGTCAATCTTTAGCTCAGGAGCTCCCCTTAACCGACATCCGAATAAATTTTAATTTGGTGGATTTTTATTATTCTGACAAGTTCCACACTGTAAGACTATAGGGACAAGAACATTGATGACATGGAGGGGGCTCATATGCACCCTATTGCATCGGTATAGAAACTAAATGAGGGGGAACTTCCCATCTTTTTGGACGGGGTTGGTACGGTTCTGAGCACCCCCCCCCCCCCCCACCCTACCCCCGAGCACTGCTCCATACCTTGCGAGGGTGTCATGAATATAACTTAAAACCCGACTATGGCAGGTATTTTGCACAAGAAAGAGGAAAAACCTAGGTTTTTCGCTCGGAAAAACCTGGTTTTTCAACCGACCGAAAAACCAGGTTTTTCACTGAAAAAACCAGGTTTCCGAAAGGATAAAATAGGTTTACTCAAAAACCTCGCTTTCAAATCAAAAAACCGGTTTTCTCGATTTGAAAAACAGGTTGTTCGATTGAAATGTAGGTTTTTGATAAACTAGTGTATCAGTCGAGAAACCTGGTTTTTTCGATGAAAAACCTAGGTTTTTCAAAAACCTTGCATATCAAATTGAAAAAAAAACTAGGTTTTTCGATCGAAAACCCAGGTTTCTCGACTGAATAAACTAGGTTTATCAAAAACCTAGCTTTTCGAATCGATAAACCAGGTTTTTCGAGTGAGGTTTTTCAAATTTGATATGCAAGGTTTTTGAAAAACCTGTTTTTTCGATTTTAAAAACATGTTTTCGATGAAATGCTAGGTTTTTTGATAAACCTAGTTTATCAGTCGAGAAACCTGGTTTTTCGCATTGAAAACCAGGTTTTTCAAAAACCCACCGACCATTTGCATCATCAATTTGAAAAACCTAGGTTTTTCGATCGAACAAACCATGTTTCCTCGACTGATAACTAGGTTTATCCAAAAAACCTAGCTTTCGAAGCGATATTAAACCAGGTTTTTACGATTTGAAAAACCAGGGTTTTGCAATTTATATGCAAGGTTTTTGAAAAACCTGGTTTTTCGATTTGAAAAACCAGGTTTTCGATTTGAAAGATTTTAGGTTTTTGTAAAACCTAGTTAATCAGTCGAGAAACCTTGGTTTTTCGATCGAAAAACCAGGTTTGTAAACCTGGACATATCAAATTTGAAAAAAACCTGTTTTTCGAATTTGATATGCAGGGATTTTGAAAACCTGGTTTTCAATCGAAAAACAGGTTTTTTCGGCTGATAAACCGAGGTTTTATCAAACACCTGCTTTTTCGAATCGATAAACCTGGTTGTTCGATTTGAAAACCAGTTTATAAATTTGAAATCTTTAGGTTTTTTGAAAACCTAGTTTTTTCAGACCGAAACCCGGTTTCTCGACCGATAAACTAAGTTTTTCAAATATCTAGCTTTGAATCGAAAAATACCTGGGTTTTTTCGATTTGAAAAACCAGGTTTAATCAAATTTGATAAGCTAGTTTTTTGAAAAACATTAAAAAAAAAAAAAAAACCCATGTGTCCGGCGGATAAACGAGGGTTATCAAAAAACCTACTTTTCGAATCGAAAAACCGGGTTTTTCAATTTAAAAACCGGGTTGTCAATTGAAAAACCTGGTTTTTCAAATCCGATAATCCAGTTTTGAAAAACCTGGTTTTTCGAGCGAAAAAACCAAGTGTTATCGGCCATAAACTTGGTTTATCAAAAACCTTGCTTTTCAGATTGAAAAACTTGGTTTTCCAAATCGAAAAACCTGGTTTTTTCGGTTGAAAAACCAGGTTTTTTCAACGAAAAACCATGTTTTCCTCTCTTTCATTGTGCAAATACTTGCCATATACGCCATGATTGAAGGGAAATCAAAATCAGTAAAAAAAAAACATGAACCAAATAATACCCCCGCCACCAAAAAAAAAAAACACACAAAAAGTCCTCAGGAGGCCAAACATAAGGGCAAAGCCAGACCTATGACTTGAAGAAAACAAAAACCTGCCTCCAAAAGCAACAAAAAAAACCTTGCCCTACCCAACACTTCCACCCCCCCCCTTTTTTGAAGTATAATGGCTGCGTCCTTTAACAGCTAGCATTACATACGCGATTAGCGTCACAAACTCATAAGATAGGAAGTGCCATAATGAATGCTCAGGTTTGTTTTCAGGTTTGGCGTTTGGAATTTATTCAGTTGCATTTGCTTGTTAATTATTTTCTTCGTGAGAAAAGGGACATGTTTTAATTATGGCCTTACTATTATCCGGTTTTTGAATGAAAGTACTCATAGTCCGGCAGGGATCATAGTCCGAGCTCCATAAACGATAACGGTATAAAGCCTGAAACTAATATTGTGTGACGAGTCAACTGAATCGATTGCCCCTATGTCACCATTGTTCCCGGACTGTGCGCCCGGAGGAACCATATCTCCTGCCACACCGTATCGATGTAACATCGAATTCATTATAGTGATTGGGTAAAAGCAAACCTCCTCAGAACGAAAATGCGAATCGCGACACGCCCCCAAAAACTTTTAATGAACTGACAAGGATTAAAAAATCCTAAATAACTGAATTTATTCATCTGTATATTGCTAAAAACATGATACTATAAAAGTAGATTGTGATGACATTACAATAACAAATGACTACGAGATTCAATGTTTAATTGCTTGAATGCGGTGTATACAACAAATTTGCATCGATGTACATACACATGCCTGTGGTAAATATGGCGATCTGAATTGAAAATCGGATATCGCAAGGGTCTCATATTTAACTAAAATGTGGCCAATACTTCGGGAACAAAAATGAAAAAAACGGGGCACTTCGGACACTGTGAAGTTTGGTGTCATTGTTTAGATACGGCATTTTCCTTCCCAATTTAAGTTAGATTTTGTCTCAAAAGATACTTAAGAAATACGGCGCTACAGACACATTCAAGTTTTTTTTAAAAGCGAACAGTAAGAATAAAAAAAAACTATAGAATCAATGTTTGTAACTCATCTTAGGAAAATTGCTATCTCCGACTTTAATAAATGACCTCAAATGACTTGCTGGACCTGGAAGATGATGACTGGTGACGTGGTTCCATGTCTTAAATATAATCAATAATCAGTATTTCCTTTTCAACATTTATGCCAAGTTTCATGCTTTCATAAAGAATGCACAATTTTACAATAGTCGCTATCTGCTTATATGTACATCGATTGCTGCAATGTTGATGCACATGCATTCAGCATTAATATTGATCGATATTGTACCAATACAAATAGTTTTAAGAACTGTTTTACGAGCGCGCGATGATCATCGGTCAAAGGGTTTTAAAGAGCTTTCTCCTTCTCTCCTATGCCCTAATTTACCTGGACGTAGTATCGATTTTTATATCAGATATGAAAGGTATTTTTCTTATGTCGTCCTAAAATTTTGAGCCCTCAAATCCGTTGCATCCCAAGATATAAGCCAAAAAACCGGCTGTTTAATACTTTAATGGTTTTACCAAAGTATTGAATAGGGCTTTGTATATGCTTATACTTCTACCAACAAAACCGCAAGGTTGTGTCCCACGGTACTTGTGCTTGGGACGTATGTGCAAGTGTCAGGCTCTCATATCACAGTAGAGAACACACGAGACCAAGGCGAACTGCCGAACTCGTATTTACGCGCTGCGTATAAAATATGTCCCCCGCAGAATGTCGGATCACTAAGAAGTGACCACAGAAAACTACACCAGACACTTCCTGAATCAGCTTGACTACCTACGCTACAGCCTTAAGCAATAGTACTTTACAGCAGACACTGGTAGAGAGTAATTAAAAAATCCTTTAAAAAGGAAGGTGAGCCCAAGGAGTGAGTCTTGTTGGGTTGGTCTATGTGGTTGGGAATACTTATGTAGAAAAGACACGGTAGACACAATTTCAGATTGAATTCGTTGAAGTTTTATTGCAACTTGTAGTACAAAAGTTGTTTGAAAATTAGTATAAAAAATTAGATATATATTGAAATACAAGAATATAGATGAACAGTTTAGTTGTTGGTGAATGTTGCAATTTGTATAGGAGCCAATACAAATTAGGTATTATAGGAAAAATAGAAGGAAATAAGAAAGCTTGATTTTTGTAGCAAAATAAAGGTTTTATAAAAGAAATGTTGAAAGGGCATTTCGTGATCACAGCCTCGTCCCACCGGCTTACCTCAGAAAAGTTGAGAGTTTATATCATCTGAACCGTCGGGCTAAGTATAGAAACAAACCAAAAACAAATATGTGTGCCCAATCTGACGTGCCAATTCCCATGGTCTCTGCAAGGAAATTCGCAATTTTGTATTTTCTGTCCGTAAACGGACAGAAATTACTGTACAGTGTCTAGGGAGATGTGTGATATGAAAAACATTTGCTCATAACACAAACCGCCCCCCAAAGATAAAAGACTAACTTGAAACTATGACATTTGCACCGTGATAAGGGACTTGGACTTCAAGAAAAATGAGGGTGTGCTTGTAAACCATAAATGGAGTTTGAGTTTTAATGAATAGGCATACTCCAACTGA
>JAMKCH010001675.1:0-57169 GCA_023653785.1 Ophioderma brevispina
TGCCATGGGTAGTTATGCACCGAAGTGTTTCGAAAGGGGGCCACAGTACCAATAATTGACCCATTGAAAAAGCACGTAAAAATGTGATGATAAAGAAACTCTCTTTTCCACCAGACGTTAAATAAAACCATTTTGAATATTTTTTATGCATAAATCAATGATAAGACTGAAACTTGAATATAAGCTTCAATTCATCCGTACACCTTCCGATAACTTTTACGAAAAGAGCACGTTGAAATGAAACAGCGCCACCGCTATGTTCGGCTGTCACGGACGCCTCCTAACCGTCCGACCAGGGTTTCTTTCCGGGGCCTTATTTGATCACATGAATCGAAAAGTCAATTTTCTACTATAAGAGTAAGGTACTTGCTATGCGCTTCTCATTTTGTAATAAAACATGCTACCTCAGGAAAACAATTAGCACAGGACACCAAAAATATCACAAATACGACTTGTTTTTACCGGAACTAACTACCATACACCAACGTGGAGTGATTTGGGAGACTGTTGCCTTCCTTAACAGTGTGTACGTCGAGTCGGTCATGTGACCCGGAAGTTGCTGCTCGCAGGCAAAACATTTAGCGGTCACTGTATAACCGCTGTATACTGAGATCGCTGAGTTTTATTTATTATCGTCATAAACACGCTTTGAATTCACCATAAAATTTGTTCTAATTAATTATATTTACTGCCCTGCATATCACACATGCCAGAGTTGTTATGCAGTCGTTTGCGCTAATCGAAAGACTCCAAAGGCGAAAAATCGACTGCACCATTTAACCTATTTCTCATTATAGCTCAAAAAGATGTGAGTCCAAGTTCTACAAATGTATACAGTGTTTTATGAAGAGCATATATTAGGATTGTAAATCTGCAAAGTTGAGGATTATATTCAGGTTGTACTACCAAAATACCCGGGTTGATACGACAAAAAAGTATAAAATAAATCATTTCTTTTAACACTGCATATTTCCGACATTCTGAAAATGAAAACAAAAAATTATATCTATTTATTTGGCAATGCATGTTACAATAAATCCCTTTCAGGCAATGTGTTATTTGTAGCACATTAGAATAGCATGGGTGCTATACAGGGTGCAAAAAGAAAAGTAATAAGAATTGAATTAATGCATGTTTTCCACTTAAGAAACAAATTTTGATGCTAAAATAGCATTATTATTACAGTTTTGTAAAGGTATCATCTTGAATTTCATTTGTACATACATGTAATTAGTGCACAGAAATATAGAGGGTGGCAAAATGCGCGATAGTCAACGTCCCTAGGAACACTACATGATATGTGACCTGAAATCAACTAGCTGATAATATTAAGACAACAAGGTGTTTTAATTTATATCTAACATGACCAAGTGTTAGCAGACCGTGAGTTATAGGTGATGAACAAGAAACAAAATAGAAACACAAAAGGCAGATGTAGCAGGGCTCAATGCTGTATGCAGGTAATGTGAAAGATATGAGCAACGAAACACTGTAACTGGAAGCTACTACTTTTTTGATAATATTATTTTGATTTTGAACTGGATCCTTCTCTTCAATTCCACTCAGGACAAGATGATGGTGGTAGGCCCCTTCTACTTAGGCCCCTCATTTTTTTTTTTTTTTGTGTCAGTTCTCAAGTACCCCAAGCCAGGTATATGCTAGGTCTGGTCTTGGCCTTTGGGTAGGACTATCATAATCCGCCAGCTAGGAGTAGGAAGTAGGGAGACGCTAATAATAGAAAATAAATGTCACGGGATGTAGTTTGGCCATCAGCGAACAAAGACTGTATTCAGTATATAAAACGAATATTCTGATGGTCTTTATATCGGGTGAGGAATGACAGATTATCGCTCCCTGTGGACTAGCATACCTGGCATTACTCACACTATGTAGGCCTAGCATACTAGTAGGCCTAGCATAGGTCTTGTCATTTGGCTTCTGCCCCGCGTGAACCAGGGGGCACAGTGATACAAACTGGAGTTAGGAACTTGGTAAAGGAAGCACTTCTTCACATAACCCGATTACAAAGGAATCTGTATGCTTTTAGAGACCAGTGCGTGAATGGGCATGGTGTGTGGATGAGGTAGATATATACATGTCGCCGTAGGTGCATCGATTGCAATCTTTTTTTGTTATCTTCCGACACAGTCGCCTGGTAAGAATCTATAAACTCATAAGGATAGGGAATGTTTCTCAGATTGTTTCAGTCGCTCCAACGGACTCTCTGCGCATGTTTTCGATAAATATTTAACCTATTCAATTCACGTTCCATACTTAACCGATAAATATCTCGAAGAAAAAATTTCGCGAAAACTTCCACCACAGATAGATGATGAGATTACACGCCTGTCAAATCACTGTTACTATGCTGGGACAGCTGGGGACTCGAAATGTTTTGCTATGGCGAGGCTGCGCGACGATCGTATTGACAATTGATGCTGACGTCAGATGTTATTGGTTACATAGGACTCACCATTAGGACTCAAGGGTGGGGGTTTGGACGTTTAGGTGAGGGCACGTACCCCCCCCCATAGGAGGAGTTTGGGGGTTTTTTTTGGCCCACTGTGAGGGAGTGTGTTTCTTTTTTTTTGTCTCGGGTTGATACATTTTGTAACCGTCTTTAAGGTGTAGGTTAACAGTTTGTTTTACTGGACGTGGGGAAGGGTTTTTTTTTTTTTTGTCTTTATGGATGGGATGATTTTTTTTTTGAAACTCCACCCGCCTCTGAAATCTAATGGTGCTGTGCAGTCCCTTAGCTTGGGATAAGTCTACATAAGTTGGTGTGTTTTTATACTTACCCTAAATTACATTGGCGAGAACAAGCCGACACTTATATGAGGAGGGAAGGGACTAGTGAAAGTCACCTTTTTTTGCGAGGGACCTCCTGACATTGGGTAGACAGCCCAAGAAAATCATAGAGTGAATCGCAAGTTTATTCTGGCCTATTTGACCCTCAATTATTTTGATCGTATCGATATTGTTGAATTGGTATAAGTCATTTGACCCCTGATTTAAAGGTGCATTGTTTTCACAAAATTTTAAGTGCACCGATAAGGTATACACACACAACAATGATATATACACACACACACACACACCCAACACACAAACAAAACACACATACACACACCGACTGTGGAAACCCAAATCCCAGTTGAATAAAACCAATATGTTTTGTGCAACACTTCATTCGTTAATCTTTCTCTCCTTACAGGTATTTCAAAGGCGCAAAGAAGTTCATGTAAATTTTAATGAAAATTGAATGCTTACGAGTCTGGATTTGGGAACGTCTGCGGACACCGAATTTGGTGGGGGACTTTCCCAATATTGAAACTCTTACTGGCGGAAACTATTGGAAGCTTCGCATTGATTTAACTGATTTCGCTGGTGAGACAAGTTACGAGGAGTACGACGAATTTAAGCTTAGCGCAGTAGATTATACACTTGACTTGGGGAATCAAACAGGCAGATGGAACAGCAGGTACGCCTTTAGATTAGATTGCACATGTGAGGGCACATGCGGTCCAATGGATAACAGACGTTATATTATTTCTAACAGTTGGCAAAAAGCACAGGCAAGAGCCCAATAGTGCTGACTAAAGCACGAAATTAAGGGAAAGCCTTATAAACAACAATTAAAATAAAGGGAACTACAAGAAGGAGTTCCTAACAGCTGCCTTGAAAGCAGGATAAGGAGGCATAAGTCAAGCATGTTCAGGCAGTCATTCCACAACTTGGGCCATGGTGGAAGAACTTCTCTGACAAAGAGAGAGGCGACTGAAGGTGGTCGAGGGCACGAGAATGATTACATTCTGTGTTGGCACGAGAGTGAGGAGTAAAAACCATTGGGAGCAGAGGAAACACCTGACAAGAATTTTGAAACGCATGACAGACGGCAAAAAAGGCACGGCGAGCCTCAAGAGACGACAGGGAAGTTTGGGAAAAGGAGGTGGTCATCATGTTCAAGATTCAAGACTGCCAAGATCTGGGTTCGAGCCATGCTGCGGCCAACTTGCTGTGCACTTGGGCAAGTCACTTTTATGGCCGCTCCAGTCTTAATCATGGGCGATTTTCATGCGCTGTATATCGAGTTTTACCCCGCTATATGTCGAGTTTACAGCTCTGCCTATCCAGTTTGAACTCTATGTGCCGGGTTTCCACTAAATATCATGTCCAGAATAATCATGTCCAGAATAAATCATGCCAGTTTAAAAAAGCTGGAATCGATTGTTTCAACATGTGCCAAACGGAAATGATTTTGTTTTCGCAAATGAGCAAAACTCGACATTTTTTCAACATGAGCGGCAAACTCAATGATTTTTTTTTCAACATGCGCAAACTCGATTTTTTTACACATACACCAATAAATCCATGGTGAGTTTTCCTCCTGTGAGCAAAAAAATCCTGTTGAGATTTTGAAACTGGACATGAATTTATGTCAACTCACCATATAGAGAGCACAACTCGATGCAAACTGGAAATTATAGCGCTTTGTTGTAGTAAACTCGACAACTAACGCTGCACACTCGACACATGGCGAGGAAAACTCGATACACAGCGCGTGAAACTTGACATGCGCGGGAAAACTCGCCAGATTTGATACGTGGAGTGCCATATAGCACTTTACCACGTGCATTGCCCCTCACTCCAGGTGCATGGGGATGCTGTTTAGGAATCATAGTCCATTGTCTCCGCCCAAAGGTATAATGTATTCCTTGGGCATTTGTAAGGCATCTGACATATACTAGTGGCAGCGGAATAAATGTGAAGCGCTTTTATTACTTGTGAAAGGCTCTATATAAGTGTCGACTTTTTATTAGATTAAAGAAAGAGAAGGAGATATGAAATAAATAAAATCATCATCGAAATTGATATCCAATATATTTTAAAAATGTTGGTATTACATGGCCATACTAATTGAGTATGTGTGACCACATTCGTTTGATGTTACTTTTCCTTTGTTGACTTTTTCATTACAAAAAAAGTGATCATTACAGTTTTCTGCTGGCTCCATGTTTTCAAAACAACGACCCTATGGTCGGAAAAAGATAACTGTGCCGTTCCTTTCCAATCATGATGGTGGTTGCGGAGGGCCAATCACTTGCCATGAGGAAACCTGAATGGGTATTACTACTCAACTGCGGAAGATTCATCGCGTGCAGTTTATAGTGGAATTGTGTGGCAATCGTGGAGAGGCGATAAATATTCATTGAAAGAATCTGAAATGAAATTGCGGCCCATTCAATCATGAATAGCATTGTAAACTATACATCTTCGGATCCATTGTAACCTGATCAATGAATTTGTACCCTTTTGAAAATATTGCAGATCCAATCCACAGACCTTACGAAATGACGACGGTTCATTTTCAGTTTATTTTTACTTACAAATCAGGATATATGCAATGGCAAGTAAATGAAATAGGTAATAATCTGTAAGTGGGTAAACCATACAGAGCATCAGATTCTACTTTTAAGTCATCCAAACATTGACACTAATGACCCTGACGCCATTATAGGAACTGAGACCAATTTGAACATGTTGAACAACCCCATAAATAGTAGTGAGACATTTCCTGTGCAATACCAAGTCGTCAGGAAAGATCGCAAGTTTGTGTACATTAAGGCGAGTCGGCGGCGTTCTAATTGCAGTCAAAATGATACTTATACTCATATCCCATTATATCGCTAACGTCCCTAGTAGTCAGAAGAGAGAACGTTCACGTGACCGTACAGTTGAGTATGGACACAATATTTTTGGAAATGATAGATTAGGGTGTGTAGAATAAGAATCTGCCGGGTGCCACCTGGGCATCCTTGAGCATTTTGAGAAATCCAAGATGGCGTCGCCATAAATGATAATTATCTATTCAACCTATATATTATCAAACTATGGAGTTACTAGATATACTATAGGATCCAATGAACAAGTGTATGGCACTTGTAACATTAAGTCATACTTCATATTCAAAAATGGAAGTTCAAATCCAATAATTTTAAAATATGTCCTATAACAGCAAATACCTGCGTAATACAAATAGACGTGAAGTACCATTACGACTTTTTGCGCTCAACAGAAATTCAATTTTTAGGGCAAAAAACGTGTAATTCTACACCGAATTAGGCCGATTTAGCCTAATAACTCTGCAATAAGCATTCGATTTGTTTGGACACTTTGTAATTATATCTAACAAGTTTTTTTTTCGAAAACCTGGTTGAACTGGTAAACTTATGAACATCTGTAGACACAACTGAACATGACATACAATCTTGACCATTAACACCATATTTGTCCAATACCAAATTCATCACCCTCCCTACGTAGCTTGGGCAACGTTGCCAACAAAGAAGGCACCAAAGTCATTATAGTCGATCCAACCTATATGGTCCCCGACCATTTGCGTGGAGGTTTAAGCTCTGATGTATGAGCTTGAGGGGCAATAATAAAGCTTCACAACAAATCATGATTTTGAAAATCCTCTTGCGGATTAAATGAAGTAGCATACTATCACTGTCGGGCCAGTGTGGGATTTAAAGCCAACGGGAGGCATCAATATTTTTCTGGCGTAGCAGTGGGAATGTGAAGTCCCAAATGTACAAATAAGAAGGATCTTAACAATATCATTCGACTACATAAGAGAACTACAACAAGGACCCAAAGAACTCATTTGGTCACAAATAAAAGCTATTGCCAAAAATAACAAGGACTTTAAACTATAATCTGTTCAAAAATGTTCGAGGAAGCTCTACAAAAAAGTCACCGGAAATAGATTGAAAAACATGCAATTAAAATGTTATTGGGATAGAAGACTCCTATTGGAGCAAGAGGAATATTGTTGATATTGACATAAATCAAATCTAAATAAAGCTGACGGAGGACAGTGGCAGTGAATCGGAATCAGACGATGATGACTGAAGTAAGTGAATGTTTACTCATAATATACGATATACCATAATAGGACTATGTATCATGGTGTTATTTCATGAAAAGTTATGCAAGTACGACAAACATTAATTTTTTTGTGCCTCAGTCTTACTTTTTACTTGGACGCGGAGTCACATTCATATTGTGATCGCTTATCATTATCATACCGATTACACCTGAAGTGGTTCACCCTATTCTATACAATTGTCGCAGCCCAAAACTACAGAGGGACGGGCATATGAGGTTGTGGATTCACTATAGCAAGCTTTTCTGGGCAGCTAGCATCAGTTTTGGCTTAATACAATTTTTTACTGTTAAGACCATGTCTCACTCCTCGTATACAGTTGTAGTTTTGCCAATAATTGGCCATGCATTCTAAATGAAATTACGGTTTTATTGACTTACAGCCTGTCTCAAACAAATGGTACAATCAGACAAAAAAAATTGGTTAAATATGGAAATTTCAAAATAGATAACAAATCTTTTTAAAAAAAAAAAAAAAAAAAAAAAAAAGGCTTTCCAATGGTGTTTGTTCATCTCATTTGCTTTGTCAATCCAGAGCTATAATCAATTTAGTGCGATATATCAAAATCGATTATTTTGTGCCACTTTTATGCCATGGGCAGAGTTGTTTCGTCCAGCCTTTGCCATGCTGTCTGAAAGCTCACAAAGATTGCAATTGACAACAAAGAAACCAAACACACAGATTAAATTTAGTAAAAACCAAGGAAGTCTAGTCTTATCGAAACAAGTTTTAATAGTGCTATTAATCAGGTCAATTATTAAAAACAAAATCGTCTTCATAAAAGACAAACAATACAAAATTATTGCACGTCAATGAAATGGAGCCTTGTGGATTATGACAAGATTGGTATCTGTTAAAATCATGCCAGACGGATGTAATTGCAACCAAAATAAACACTCCAATCCAAGAAGAAAAACGGATTTTTTTAATTAAAATATTAAATTAATCTTTTGCGTTTACTAATGTTAAATTTGGAAGCAATATCAAAGTGGTGGTGGTAGGAATTTGGCGGTTTCATGGTACGTTCAAGGACAATAGAAACTCTGTTCTCCAGGTTGCCTGTACGCCGGCTGTACGCTCACGGGTTCTCTTCGACAAACAAACAGTATGTCGAATGTTATTCACTTATCGTCAACCAGAACTTACTGATCATAACTTACACCATTTACGTAACTGTTGTAGAATCTTTTAGAGTGTCTTTATGAAGAGTTAATCCCCTTTTTTAAAGAATTTCATATGTGTTCAAGTGTGAATAACTTATGTTTAAACCTAAATTCGTTCACCGTTTTCACTCAACCAGGAAAAAGTGGCACAAAATCGATTTTGTGATCCGCAGTAGTAAACTGGGGTTATTCTCTCGAATGAAATAAGCAATTGAGATTGAACACAAAAAATCTTGGAAAGCCTGGTCTTTTCTCTGATGAGATATGACAAAACAAAACTTACTATGATTGAGATATAATATTGAAAAAAATCGGTTTTGCTTGTACCAATTTTTTTTGAGACAGGCTGTATGTTTAGCAGCCAATCAATCTTCCTGATGTTTCAGGAAGACCAGACTACCGCCCTTTTCTCTTCCCCACGAGCACTATCAACAGATTCCTCCATACCACCTTGGTTGGTGTTTAATAGATTGTTCCATTTTGGTGATTAAAGGAGCATGAGCATCGAATACCGTAAGGCAGAAGGTGTTAAAGTAAACTTGAGGCAGCAGGTCCAACATTACATAATCTGTACTATCAAAGAAGCAATTTTAACAGACAGATATTTAGAAAAAAACTATCATGGTTGACTTTGTCTATATTTCCGGAAGGATTGAGTTATGTTAATGGCATTCGGTTTCTGTTCATCGCTTCTTAATCAAATTTAATAGGAAGCAGAAGGAGCCAACGCAAGGCAACCATGAACACATGCCCGTAGGCCAGGAATTGATTTGGGATGGTGCGGATTTTCCAGAAGTGGACCTTCGAGCGCGGAGCCCCTGCTGGGATCCAGGTTGGGTCCAGGGGGCGAAGCCTCCCGGAAAGCTTGCGATTTTTTTTTGACAATTTGGACATTAATTTAAGGGTGTGTTAAACCTACTTTTCTGGAATTTATCTATTACTTTCCGGTTTTATACAGATTTAAGTTTGTTGATTTTCGCTGTCGGGCCGCGTTGGAGGCAAAAAGCGGCAAACTTCAGCATAATAAAGCGACCTGTTTGCAGATTGCCGTTTTGCGGGGGGGAGGGTGGCGTCCCCATGGTACGGCCCTGCTGAACATTTTTTAGGATATGTGCAAAAAAAAGTAAAAACACAAAAGCTACTAGGAAAGCTCATAGAAAGGGAAAAATACATTCAACCCCATTTGCTTGAATTCACGCAAAAAATGCTGGTCTTTCATGAAAGGTTGGTGACCGACTCAGATGTAAAACCCACCCTAAGATTCCAAAAAACGAGGTTGAGTCCGTTATACCTTGAATTAAAATTGGATGGGAATTTCCAATTCTCCAACGTGACAAAGGGTGTCGTCAAAGAAATGAATTTAACATTGAAGATGATATAAATTATGTTTGTTGTTGCTCAACTTATTGTTTCTATTACGATTGTTATTAGTAAACATAATAAATTAAAATAATCTAACATTTTACACCTGCCAATGGAACAAATTCAAGAACCACCGCC
This sequence comes from Ophioderma brevispina, assembly GCA_023653785.1. Classification (NCBI taxonomy): domain Eukaryota; kingdom Metazoa; phylum Echinodermata; class Ophiuroidea; order Amphilepidida; family Ophiodermatidae; genus Ophioderma; species Ophioderma brevispina. Next base: position 9,613 of record JAMKCH010001675.1, read on the forward strand.
GGAATTAATGGATTGTTTTTTTTTTAAACGTGGACATGCCGGTACCTTAATAATAGTGATGTTGAAGTATAATAATCTAGAGTATTATAGACATTGATTTTGTGGTTAAAGTTATGGCAAACTATGCAAAAATCTCTGCAGACGACCAAATTCACACCCACTGACGGCGCTTGAAAACGCCCTAAAGCATTAAGTAAGTTATATAGCAGTGTTTTTTCCGATGAGGATACATCTTCATATCCAGGCATGGAAGGAAATCCGTCCCAAACAAAATGACGATAATTACAGTAATGTAGACGGTGGGGCAAAACTTGCGGGAAATAATCTCTAGACTTCGTCGGCCTGAACTTTAGGAGTGAGTCATAGCTTTCGCGCAGAATTGTGCTATTGCGTAATCGCGCCACGCCCGCCTTTATACGCTCGCGATTACAGCAGCGCCTTACTGCGAGTCCAAGGCTGTGAGCCATATGGGATCCTTCTCAACTTCTTCAAATATCTCAATGAAGAACTTGCAACCCGTGATAGCATACATACGGAGTCTTTACAAACTGGAACTCTTCCCGACGACTGGCTCCACTGCGAATATCCTGCTTATATTCAAAAAAGGGCAATGAAATGCGATACTGCTTATTACCCTCCAGTAAACCCCACAGTGCTTTCGCATCGGCAGGCACAGGCTTTTATCAAAATCCCAGGTACCAATCGCATCTCATACCTAGTGTAGAAGAAATGCCCTAGAACAACGCGGCTACTACATGAAGTTTATTTGGCAATATATGGGAGAACAGCGCAAATACCGTGAGGCTGGGGAACGGGAGAAACCATCCGTATATTCAAAGAGGAGACAATAGTGAATCCCTCCTGCGTCACACTGAAGAATTCTAGTGGTGACCTCGGAAGGGATTCTCGCTCACAAGAACCCATCAACACTGGACAGACAAAAACGGTATCGACCATTCCATTCAGAAAATGTTTTCATGAAGAAAATATTGTGTGGAACACACAGAAGCACTAAGTGAAATGCTCCAAGAGCCAAAGAGAAATGGTAAACCAATTGTGACAAAAATTGGCTGCTGGACATGCAAAAATTTGCATATGGTTACTGTACCACACAACCTGAAAGTTTGCGCTTAGAGTGGTTCATGTTCCAGACCACATAGGAATCATATTTGAATACTATGATGAGCTGTTCATGTGTGTCAAAACAACTGAATAAACAACTGAGGATACAATGCCTATAGGAGTCTTCCAAAGGGCTGCCCACTCTCCTGATCCTGTTTTCTGTCGTATACCAATATGGTGTCTGGATATCCTAGACCAGTCCAAGCACCTCGGGTACTGCGAGTCGACATCATATCATTGCCAAAGCATACGCAGCATGACCTGACCCTAGTAGCTAGGAGTCCATTTGATGAAATGGGCAAAATTGAACCATGAAAGCTTGGAAATAATCTTTTTATCCGGTTGTGTGTGTTTCGGTAGTGGGTTTGAAGGTTGCATATGGCGCTGTTTAGCTGCTGCCTCCAAGTGCATTGTTCTGTCTAGTAAATAGTAAGTTGTAAAGCTCTAGCAATTTGGCCTAACAGGGCCACGATTTGAAATTAAAATAAACCTGATTATATATTATTATTATTATAAATACAAATCCTACGTGGACAAATTTGGGTTTAATTGAGATGATTTTTCACCAAGACAGGCCAGAATAATCTTATAACAACATATCCAAAATCCCCAGAATCCCCTTTGGGGAAAACATGTTATCAAGATGGCCGCCAAAATAGCGGACATTGCATATAATTAGCTATATCTGCTATCACGTAGAGGTGTGATGATTTAGTCTAATCTAAATTATCCATTTTTACTTTATGTTGAAATTCAAAATGGCCGCCATTACATATAATTTGCTTTATCTCAACTTCAGAACAATTAAAAAGAGGGATACAAGGAAACAACAAATTAAAATTATATTCTAAATAAAATATCTAAGGGAATATAATAAAAAATGAAAAGAAATATTATAAATGAATAAATATAAATAAGTAATAAATGAAATAGAATAAGGAAATAAAGGAAATTTAGTAAAAGGGGCGGGTACAAAAGCCGGAACTTGAATATGGTAATAAGGAAGTCCTCTCTCATAAAAATAATGCAACGGGGGGGTGTTGCATAACTTGTTTTAGTTGAGTTGAGATAACTTAAACTAGTGAGTAATGAAACAGAAAGTAAGTTCATTAACTGAGTTGGAGTTGGGGTGACAAGTTGACACCTGACTTAACTCAGTTGAATCACCCCAATCAAATCAGTCTAGTAAATACAACTTCAGTTGGAATTTTTTCTATACGTGCACACCAATGTTATCTTCCCAATTTCTGGGATTGGATCTTTTATATATTTCTTTCACACTCACTTTCCATTCTGGTACTTGGTTATAAAAAATAGAAATATATGTGGCCTATTGTGTCTATGCCATCTGGCAAGGCCGTACGTGTGTAATGCCTATAATTAATTTCGTATGTTTTTTTTTGGCGTTTATGTGAACAGTCTACGAAAAACTGCATTATACGAAACTTTTTAAACCCATTTCGTTTGAATGAGTATATATGAGCGTTGTACTGGTTCTCATTGTGCAGTTTGGGAAATTGCATTCTGATTAAATTTCAAATAAACATAACACCCCAAGTCGTCTTTCGAATAGACTAAGATGAACTAAAATTACTAATATTTGGTAATTAGAACAATCACTTTTTGGGATTATTGCTTTTAAACCACCCTCCTATATATGCGACAGTTTGACCTATCTTCCTTGCAGGAGACTGCAAAGGAAAGTATATGTCAGTGAGAAGATAATTATATGTAATGGCAGCAAATTGGCAGCCATTTTGGTGGCCATTTTGGATTTTGGCGTGAAGGAAGTCATCAGTGATTTAGATTTGTACATAATTGGATTCTTTGACCCCTAAAACATATTCAAAAACACTAAAATCATCAACATCTACTTTAAATGCTGAGATATAGCTAACTTGGCGGCCATATTGGATAATATTTTCTCCCCAAAGGGGATTTATGGGGATTTTGGATATGTTGTTGTATGATTCATTCTGTTTATCTGGTGCAAAAATCAGCTCAATAACATTTTTCCGCGTCAAAACCCCAGGGACCACACTAAAAAGTAACAAGGACACAAAACGCAATATGTGGCATACGAACCCGGACTAGAAATAGACGGACAGCAAGTTACTTATATATCCACAGTCAGCCCATGCGGTTCCTAGGGAAGCTGATCTATACGACCTGAAGGACAATAACATCAGAGACATGGTATGCACTAAGCTGACAGAAATGCTTCAAACAACCAATTCAAGTCAACTGAGTGGCCTATGAAGCTGTGGATATACAATAATGCTAATTGTACCCAAAACTGAAGTGGGAGTTCACCATCTTATAACTTCCCAATTTCCTACGGCGAAAGTCTGCGAGCTACTTGCACCAAATACCTGAAGCATGGGCAGATATAAGCAAGATGCACAACCACCAGCGCTCTGTACTGGAGCAGGAAAATACTATTGCCTGCAACTGAAAAGGCTAACCACAGCAGTCAATGTATGCAAGAACTAAGTACCATCTAAACAGTACTCTAAAGATGGAAAGTACACAGGGACACTCTACAGCAAATGCAATGGTAAGTATAAAGACGAAAGCCAGATGCAATGGTATAAAAGAATTAGAACGAAAAGAACGCATCTAATTCTAAATGAAATGGATAGAAGGTCAGACGGATAGAGCCGGTCTTGGGTTTTAGAAATAGAAAAGAACCAATGCTTGATCAAAGACTGAATCATCAAGGAAACAAAGGAAATAGCTCACTGGACTAATAAAAGATGTTAGATGAGGAAGAATGTTGGTCTACCTGTACGGACTGTACGAAACAAGGGAAGTGGTTGAATTGGGAGTTTGTCATGCAGGTCGACACCTCAGGGATGCAATTTTGTATATCTGGGACGCCAAGCTGCTTGTCTTTCCACCATTCAACGCATTCATGAATAACTTCACCCCTGCCATCGAAGTTGTGGGGCAAGACCAACATTTGACTCTGCCCAAAATTTGTCATTATTGTCATTGTCCACTGTTCCACATCCTCACTGGTTGTAGCTACTCATTACAAAGCGTACGATACAACTGGCACCATGACCAAACACTGAAGCAATCTCTACAGGTCTGGCACGTCGTACGTCTAAGGAAGGAAAAATCAGAGAAAAAACATCGCACCTAGAATCTGTGAACTCCATCTTCTGCAATCGCCTTTCGCACAGTTGATGGTACAACCTATCGAAATCCAGTCTTACCAATGCATAAGACAGAAAGCCAAACCCAACATTTCTGAAGAAGGCCAATGACTGGATCTTCCTGATGGATAAGGAGCACAAAAACAATAGTGTTCCATCCAGAGATCATGAGTGAGACGGCTAAGAGACCAGTCTCACCAATCTTTGCCACCAAAACAAAGACAAGTGATTCATGCATTAGAGCTGGCCCGGTCCCTATGGAGGAGAACCCATCCAATGCAATGCAAGAAAGAAGTGCAAATACCACGATCTAGTGGCTGACTGTGAAACAGGGAGGATGGTCTAATACTACTTTCCACTAGAAGGGAAGCCAGAGGTTTCTGCAATACATCAGTCAACAAATGGGGCGCCTGGAATCCTTGGACATTTCCTAAAGGAAAGAGAAGGATTATAACTGATACAGCAGCCCAAATTGCACTCAGAGCGACCTAGTCATCTGGATCAGCAGACGCTCAAAGGCATTCAGACAGATTATTAGCTACAAAGCAACTCCAGCAATATGCTTTGAGGGAAGTGGAATGATTGAGCTCTCACAAAACCAGGTTTAACCCGCCAAAGTCTGTTCCAAAGCCCAGAGACCTCAGAACACACTAATCTACACAAAGAGATACTGCATAAGGTGAATTTTCCCTATTAAGTCACCTTCAAAGAGGGAGATATATCAGGAGTGCTTATCTTAAAACGGATAAAACTAGGCTCCGAAGGTGACAGCGCTGGTGTTCTGCCAATGAACTATTCCTGTAGTATTTGGTGATGTTAGTGTTAAAACGAAGATCGTTTGGCTGGAAATTACAGGGAAAAGGCTTAATGTGACAATGGACTTCGACTTGAATGGCCATTCTAGGTGGCTATTATAATATTGCTTGGTGTAAAACTGCTTTAAGTGTTCAAGGCAAATCTCAATTTATCAATTTCTGCTAATTTAAAGAACATTGTGTTTTGCTAGATGTATGCCTTTAAATACAAGTCATATTAGTTTGATATACCAAACACAAAGAATTGACCTTCTGGCCTGTTTTGAGAAAATGAATGTAGATTTTCAGGTGTTTGGGTCTGTGAAGAGAAACTAATATCACTTTAGAGTAGCACATGGTTCACTTTACATGTGTATATGCTTTTTAATGCTTATAGGTCCGGGGGGAATCACATATGAAATGGATATGGGTGTAAAGCTCGCGCTCCCAAACCCAAGGGCATGCAGTGACAGAGGACTAAAAAATAGGGGTCTTTTGGGTGAGAGACATCTAAAATGCCCCAAAAATAGGGGTTTGGGGTGACATATTTGTAAAATTTTCTCAAAAATGGGGTCTTTTTAGAAGATTTTGCAAATATTTCACCCAAAATAGGGTTCTTTGGGTGAATATTTTCCCCCAAAATAGGGGTTGGGTGACAGTGGTAAAATTTTTAAAAAATATGGGGTCTTTGGGTGACGTTTTAAAAACTATGGTGTGTTTGGGTGACAGCGGTACTGAAAATGTGGGTCTTAACAGCCTTACATACGCGTCACCTCCAAGATTGGAGTGTCCACCACCTCGGTTATAGATATGATCATTGTTTTAAAAAGTAAAATATATAGTTGATTGTTTAAGTTGGTTGAATTAAGCATAAGTATTCATGGAGAGCTCCTAATCACGGTTGGGGTGGTTGCGACCCTTGCAATGTCGCTTTCCAAAAAACACATTTGTTTCCCTATGCAAATTTGATATAACAATTGAAAATAATGCGTAGAGGATGATCAATAATTAAAAAAGTATAAATATGTTGATGGGTTAAACATTGTTACATGCAAATGTTAATTTTATAATGCTTATGACCACCATTTTCAAGCAAAATCAAATTTATTTTAGTTTGTGATGTAATGGCCGCATGCAGCCATGTGCCGCGCAAACTTGCGGCTGCGGTGGTGCGGACGAAAGGAATATTTAGTTTTCAAGGGCATATTTTCTAGTTAATAGTGAGAGTCCCAATTTAAAAATGCCAAGTAATATAAAATAGTATATAGGCCTACCTTAAGTAACAGGCTGAAAAAATAAACTTAACGGATATATATAAGGCTAATTTTTGAATGGAGCACGGTCAAGGTTGGTGCACGGGCTGTTTCATACATGCAAACGGTAGTACACGATTGGTAGACACGTTCAATGACAAAAATTTGTCAATTTCTGATAAAACCAGGAGAATCCCTACACTTAAATAGGGTCTAATAATTACATTTAAACAAACCGCGGAATTTTTTTTTCCAATTGTATGGGTTAGAGCATTTTCCAATGTAAGAAGGGGCATATTTTTGTGTGTGGTGTTTCCACAGGGCAATTTTTAACACTATTTAAGGTGTGCGGTAAAGTTTTTGTTGTTGTTGTTTTACTGGAAAGTGGGGATTTTTTTTTTTTGCGTCCTTGGGGGGTGAAGGTTTTTTTAAAATTCCAAAGGCCCCGCCCCCACCCTTGAAGTCTACTGGTGCATCCCTAACAAATTCCATGACACTCTTACTACCATATTCCTATTAACGGAGTCATCAATACCTACCAAATATCCTCTGTATGGTATGTGAGTTGTTGACAAATTGTTGATTAACAAAATGTCGCGTGACTAAGGCCAAGACCGCATTACTATAATAATAGTGTTGTTAGCATAATTGACCTTCAATCAATTTAATGCCGCTTTTGCAGATTAACCTGAATGCCAATAGACTGGCTACATTAGCTGCAATACTAGCAGCAGTATTTATTAAAATTGATACGGGTAGCAAATATACAAAGGACCCGTTTCTACCGCTGGTTGTTTAATTGAAAGAATCTCTCTTCCAATATATTTCTGAAATCAAAATCAAAACCTCAAAAATGTAGACAGTGGGCGGGTTACTGTTACGCCGAAAATGCGTGACTGTCGAAATCGCGTGATTTCGGCATCAGTCTGTCGAAATACCGTGATATCACCTTTTTTGGCACTAAATTTATGCCGAAATCCGTGATTTAGCCCAAAAAGCAGCTTGTCGAAATCACGTGAATTTCGACGCAATACGATTTTCCTTGTACTTGTACTACGTACAATCAGCATGATTCGGGGTCCAATCACTGATCTCTATACACTGATTAGGCCTATCCCGCTCGAACGTGAGGAAAACCGGAAATTGCACGGCAGACCTTTTGCTCTACCCAAGAACCCGACGTGCACGTACAAAAGAATAGGGGAAAACTACAGAAAAGGGACAGAATTAGGCGATTTAATTGCGCTATGCAGGGTTGTCAACATGGTTTGTATGTTCGAGTATGGGCGGGTAGGTTTAAAAAAAATATGATTCAAAATGTTTTAAAAAGTCTTTAAAAGGCCATATTTAGGTTTCAGCTAGACATGAGGTGGGGGTGGGAGGGGAGGGGGAGTACAGGAAACACGCCAGTATGGCGCGGTACTACCAAAGGCACTTGATTTTGACCAATGGATAGCTATCATCATACTCTTTTCATTGATAGCAACATGAGTACCAAAACAGACACAGCAATTTAGGACTACTTCAAAGTGACGTCATATCAGCTAACGGGGAAATTAAAGTTTTACCAAAAAACATGATAAAAGCGGTATGGGCTTTCATGAGGGAAATTTTATTAAACAGAGCGTATAGTGATGTTTTTGAGTACAAAATTGAAAAAAATATGAATTTCCACCATATCATGTACTTCACTCTTCAGTTAACTTAGTGAATTATCAGGAATTTTAAAGGTATTTATCAGTATTGGAGAAAGGTCCCGCAAGGGGTTAATTTTACTGCAAAGTGGTCCCCTTATTTAAAAAACCTGAAAATAGTATTGTTCACCAAAAACTGGAGCGTTAGACTCCCGTTAGGGGTTTATTTCATGAAAATGGGTCTTGTTAGAGGTCATTTCAAAATCGGAATAACATGGGCACCCAACAAACCCATGAACCCCCTTCCCCCCCCCCCCCCCCCATCGGATAACATCTCACTTTGAAGAAAAGATAATGCACTGCTGCCGTCTATGGGGTCAGTATAGTGCACGAAATCATTGTTTAAATCAACTGGAAAATTAAATGGAACTGAAATTTGTCCTGACCATAGGGATTTAAAAGCTATATCGTGACACTGTGTTTGGGATAAATGTAAAATCAAAAGATATCCTTAGGCATGTGATAAATTTTTACAGGTAGAATGATGTATCCAGCGAAAAGACTCATGAATCAAATACTAATAGGTAGGAAACTAGAAGATTAGCGCTCATACTAGTATTCCCATGGAGCTATTCACTGAGGATATAATTAGTCAAAAATGTGTCTTATTTGACTAAGTACAGATAGTCATGCAAATCACTTGTTTATTAATTCATAAAATGTTACTCAATGCTGGAAACATGTTTGCTATGCTGGAAGAGATAACCTTCCCATATTTAAGTAGGTTTCATGATTACAAAATATTTTCATTACTCTAAATTTACACTTAAAATGAAAAAAATAAAAGAATTTTATTTGTCAAATGACAAATTAATTGACAGAATTAGTCAAATGGACTGAATTAGGAGAATTTTTTAGCAAGCACAAAATGACGAATTTAAGTATACATTGGCCCAATTGCTAATTCAGTCATGTACGAATTTTGTAATTAAAAGTCCAAAGTTGCAAGGTGTAGAAATATTTTGCCATTATGAAATTAATTCCGAAAATCTTTAAAAACATTCTTTTTAATTCAACCACTTTTTATAGTAAGCACTATTTTGGTTGATTATAAAAAAAATAATGTGCAGTTGACTAATATTTATTAGTCAAATAAGACACTTTTGACTAATTATATTCTCAGTGTTACAGCATTTTAAGAGCACAGCACTATTCCTATAATAATACATTGACAATGCCATTGTTAACAGTATTATGTATAGGCTCGAACATGTAACGTCCCACAGTACCCCCACCATTGATTCGGTCGCAAATTGCCTAGAATACAATTCTTTTACTTCTACTCACAGTTATTGCAAATAAAAAACGGGCAACGTGATCCATACAAATTGGCAAACGCTTGACTATTTTTTCAGATATGACCAGGAAAGTACTTTTATAAAAAGGCATCATGTATACTCATACCATAGAAACCCGTGCACCCGATTGAATGTTTTTGGGTAGAGCAAAAGTGACCTGTGCCACTTTCCGGTTTTTCAACCGGGCTCGCTATTTTCAATCGCGTGGAGATTGCCTATCCAGTGTGTAGGATTCAGTGGGTCCAATGCACCTGCAACGCATGCATCATATTCGCCGTGGAATATTTCACTTGTCACCAGTTTCCGAAATTTCGGTGACGTCACGACCTTCAGTGATCACGCATTTTCGGGGTAACAGTACCCAGGTAATCGATCCGAGTAGGGGAAAGATCCCAAGTGTCACCGCCAGAGGGTAAAATTCGTGTAGTCGTCTCGTGTGGATTTGCTTCCAATTAAGTTAAAGTTGACAAAACGGCGCACGTAGCGCACGAAATTGCTCAATTTAACATAAGTTTGTCCACATTTAGGCTGAATCGTCGGATTTCCCAAGGATGATGGATGACACCTGGAGTGAAATTACCTATTTTGGTCCATAATCCTGGCTTTTTTTCAAGCCAGAGGGGGCACTCCCTTCCCGTCGCGTACGACCGATCCATGTGTACCTTTTTACCGAGCAGTGATGACGTTGATGGCCTTGAGATCTTCTTCCTCTCGCACTTCTCTTGTTCCCGCCCGCTTTGTTACTTTCTTCTCTGTTCTTCTCCGGCCTTTCTTGACACCTAGCGCTAAAATGTTTGGATTTTCCTAACCCTACCCATCTACAACACTTCACCCCTCCTGCTGATTCCAAAAGCTACACAGTTCTGGCGCATAGAAGTATGACAGGCAATCATACTCCTATAGACATTAACAGAAATGGTTTGTTAAACAGTTAGTGCCTGGTATCTTGAAATAGTCGGGCCTGACTGTTTACAGACGACACAACAAAGAAAAACACGGGGCAATTGTATATGGTTGGAGTTGTAATACTATGGGGGCCCATAACGATTCGCAGGAATGATTCGCAGGCAACAAAAGGAGTGACGTAGATGTTAACTGGTTCTATTGCATTTCAAATTCAAATCGAACAAATAGCCATGCATATTTGCAGTGGCAACGTAGTAAATGTCACCCTGCATTTATGGAGAGCAGTTTGACCAAAGTGACACCGAAACAAATAGTACATCTCGCTATCGCGCATAATCGACGATTATTTAGGAGTACTTTTTTGAACGTCGCATTTCTAAGATGACTCATTAGTAGGGTTATACATAAGATCCCATCTAGAAGTGTGGGGCAAACTTTACTAACAACAAAACAACACCCCCACTCACAAACGGAAAGTCTGATTTGATCCTATTTTTCAGCTTCCAAATAGCTAAGACCCATGCCTGGATTTGCTCCTTATCAGTGCGCATAATATTCTCCCACCTTAGGTCTGAAAGTCTCTCGAGCGTCATGAACCACATTGGCCGAATTTCCCGAATCTTTTCCCAAAGCCGTATCACAAACTAGTGTGTACACGTTACCCTGCCGTTAATGAGCGGCGCTCTTCTCCATGATTTGAATAGCAGTATCACCCACCGCCGCCTGGCGTGACTCCTACGGACTAATCAAAATCTGGGGTCGTTGATTAATTTCGACGTGCCAGACTACCCATAAAGTTTTTGTTTGTTTGTTTGTTTGTTTTACTGGAAAGTGGGGATTTTTTTTTTGCGCTCATATGGTGGGTGAAGGTTTTTTTAACTTCCAAAGGCCCCGCCCCCACCCTTGAAGTCTACTGGTGCATCCCTAACAATATTCCATGCTCATCTTACTACCATATTCATATTAACTGAGTCATCAATAACCTACCAAATTATCCTCTAATGGATCACAAATTGATTAAAAAATGCGCGTGACTAAGTGACAAGACCGCATTACTATTAATAATAGTGTTGTTAGCATCATTGACCTTCAAATCAATTTTAATGCCGCTTTTGCAGATTAACCTGAATGCCAATCGAACTGGCTACATTAGCTGCAATACTAGCAGCAGTATTTATTAAAATTGATACGTTAGCAAATAATACCAAAAGACACCGTTTCTACTCGCTGTGTTGTTTAATTGAAAGATCTCTCTCTCAATATATTTCTGAATCAAAATCAAAACCCTCAAAAATGTAGACAGTGCGTCGGGGTACTGTTACGCCGAAAATGCGTGACTGTCGAAATCGCGTGATTTCGGCATCCGTCTGTCGAAATACCGTGATATCACGCTTTTTTGGCACTAAATTTATGCCGAAATCACGTGATTTCGCCCTAAAAGCAGCTTGTCGAAATCACGTGAATTCGACAGTAATACCGATTTTCCCCTTGTACTTGTACTACGTACAATCAGCATGATCGGGGTCCAATGCACACTGCACGCATGCACATATTCTCCGTTGAATATTTCACTTGTCACCAGTTGCCGAAATTGCGTGACGGTCACGCATTTCAGTGATCACGCATTTTCGGGGTAACAGTACCCAGGTAATCGATCCAGAGGGGAAAAGATCCCAAGTTGTCCCGCCAGAGGGGGTAAAATTCGTAAGTCGTCTCGGTGATTTGCTCCAATTAAGTTTAAAGTTGACAAAACGCGCACGTAGCGCACGGAAATTGCTCAATTTACATTAAGTTTGTCCAAATTTAGGCTGAAATTCGTCGGAATTGCCCAAGGATGAGGGATGAAACCTGGATGAAATTACATATTTTCGTCCATATCTGGCTTTTTCAAGCCAGAGGGGGCACTCCCATTCCCGTCGGTACGCCGATGCAATGTGTACCTTTTTAACGAGCAGTGATGACGTTGATGGCCTTGAGATCTTCTTCCTCTCGCACTTCTCTTTGTCCCCCGCTTTGTACTTCTTCTCCGGCCTATTCTTGACCAGCTAGCGCTAAAATGTTGGATTTTCCGTAACCTGACCCATCTGACACACTTCACACCCTGCTGAGTCAAAACACAGTTCTGCGCATATAATTATGACAGCAATCAATACTCCTATAGACCAGTTAACAGAAATGTTTGTAAACATGTTAGGGCCTGGTATTCTTGAAATAGGTCGGCCTGACTGTTACACACTGGGCAATTGTATATGTTGGAGTTGTAATACTATGGGCCATAACGATTCGCAGGAGTGGATTCGCAGGCAACAAAAGAAGTGACGTAGGATGTTAACTGGTCTATTGCATTTCCAAATTCAAATCGAAAAATAGCCATGCATATTTGCAATGGCAACGTAGTAAATGTCACCCTGCATTGATGAGACAGGTTTGACCAAAGTGACACCGACACAAATAGTACATCTCGCTATCGCGCATAATCGACGATTATTTAGGAGTACGTTTTGAACCGTCCATTTCTAAGATTGACTCATTAGTAGGGTTATAAATAAGAATCCCATTCTAGAAGTTTGGGGCAACTTTACTAACACAAAACAACACCACCACTCACAAACGGAAAGTCTGATTTTAATCCTATTTTCAGCTTCCAATAGCTAAGACCATCCTGGATTTGCTCATTATCATTGCGCATATATTTCTGACCACCTGAGGTCTGAAAAGTCTCTCGAGCGTCATGAACACATTGCCGAATTCCCGAATCTTCCCAAGCCGTATCACAAAAATATGACGTCACCATGCCGTTAATGAGCGGCGCTCTTCATCCATGATCTTGAATAGAGTATCACCTACCGCCGCCTGCGTGACTCCTAGCTGAGACTAATCAAAATGCTGTCGTTGATTAATTTCGACTTGCCAGACTACCCATAATTCCTCACGAGTTTGATCATCGCAATGCAAAAATGCGAAATTTGCTGCAACTTTAACCATATTTTACAAAAATTCTACAGGGTGTCCACGAACGATTATGTCACCATTTGATGTAGAAATATGTTTTTTAGAGATGACAGTTTTGTTTTCAGGTGGACACCCCTAGGTTTTAATGGCATTTAAATTTTGCTTGCATCATTTAATGTGTAAGCAACGTGGTTTCAAGCACAAATTGGCGCTGCCGGGGTGTGATGGTGGTTTCAGACGTTGTGGGGAACCGGCGGGTAGGTTGGGGGGGCCGGGGGAAGTTGAATCGTTGTTACAATACAAGATTGTAAACGTGGTACCTGTCGTACTGGGTTCGTTCAGTGATGTGTTGTTACCAACCATTCCTATAGTGAATATTTTACGCGCGACGAAGCGTATACCCGGCGGGATCACATAATGAATGGATATGGGTGTAAGGCTGGCGCTTCCAAACACGGGGGCATTTCGTGAATATGACACAAACAAATAGGGGTCTTTAGTGACGCGTGGTAGAACTTTCCTTTCCAAAAATGTGGTCTTTATTGGGTGATTTTCAAATACAGGCATGGGGGTCTTTGGGGTGACATTTTCAAAATACATGGGGGTCTTTTGGGGACATTTTCAAATACATTGGGTCTTGGGTGACAGCGGTGGTCTGAAAATTGGGGTCTTAACTCTTGCGTGCGGCAAGGCGTATACTCTCTCAAAGATGAATTTTGGTCAGTTTTGTCTTTTCCTTGTTTATAAACATTTTCCAAATTATTTCTTTTCATGAGGCGTGAACATCATTTAATGAGTCAAAAGAGACATAGCCTTTGTTTGTTCGTTTTTTAGATGGCCTCCCAAATGACCTACACATATTTTGAAAAGGCCATCTCGAATGCCCACTCTGACTTATGGGTTATAACTTATACAGAATTGCTCAGCGTGCCAATATTTACAGCTTACATCACCGTGACCTCCACGATGAAGCCCCCCCGTAGGGTAGTTTATTACAAGGTTATTACACATACACAATATGGTGCCATCTCATGGCCCTCGGTCAATCAATTTTCTTTTCCCTTCTTGATTATAGTGTGCAACTTAATAACCTCCACCAAATTAAAATTTATTCGGATGTTCGGCGGCCAAGGGGAACTCCATGAGGCTTAAAGTTATTGTACCGAAATCAATATATGTTTGTTTTTTGTTAAAAAACAATATTTTTGACAAAACACAAAAATGTGAAGACTGTCATCTGTGATTTGGTGGTCAGAACTCTGTCGTGAGGTATTCAATACGGTTGGGCAAATAGTTTTCCAAGAAGTACCAATCAAAGTCTTCCCTTATTGGCAGCAAACACAATAGCCAAACTGACCGATATACTAGAGGGGTCAAGCGAGAACAGGCGACCAATATGCCAAACTTGTCGTTAATCATAGCCTTGTGTGGTTGCGGTAGTGTGCCCACTGTGTCACCACCTCTTCATCAGTGATCGCCCCAGTGATCGCTTCTGTTCAGTCACAGAGGTGTCTATATAGATAGAGAGGCAAAACATTACGTATTCTTTAGACTTGCATGCGTCTCGCATGTGTTGAACCGACCACAAAGACACATGAGTACCAACAATAGAAAGCAATGGCTGCCGGCCTCCGCTTCTTCTTCCACATACTGTGAGTGCCGCTTTGCATATACACTAATCGGTATGATACAAATTGATGTGTGTGTTAGAGTGCCAGTGTAATACATGTAGTGCACCTGGATCATTGTGCTCGATACTCTTTTTTCGTTGCATAATGCCATGCGCGCTTATGTGAAAAGATGTATTCATTGAGGCGGTTTATTTAAATCAAAGACGACTGACGTGTCATTTCATTCGTTGTGTGGCCATGGTAGACTATGGTGTTATTTGCGGGGCTAGTGCCAACGTCATCGGTAAGTGACTTTTCTTTTACTCTTTAAATAACGCCTGAAACTAAAGTAGTAAATATTAGAAGCAAATGAACGTCTTAATACATTTTATTGACTAGCATATTCTGTAACGAGGTTTATGTCGGTTCTATTATTCACATTTTAGTATTGTGAAGTCTCATACGGAATTAACGGCAGCTAGTTTGTACATTCATTATTAAACTAAGCATTCTCGCTGCGGTATGATCACCGGGGGCCACCTTCGCTCACTCCCTCCAAAGGTGGAATGATGCGTGGAACATGGACTTTCAAAATGCACCCTAAACACGTATTTTCACCGACAAAAAACCAGCTAAAAATACCATAAACAGTAGTTTTATCTGTTTTATGATACCCTCAACAAGGACGCGGGCATTGATTCGTAAATATACCTTTTATTTTCTTGTTTGCGTTACTATAAGTTACGATTACAATAATTGGGTGTTTAATCCTGCTTAATGGATATAACATGACAATTCAGGGTAAGAAAAAACATACCCTTTTTTACAATTTTGCTGTTTTTGACACCTAAACGATGTACGCGGTACATCGCCTGTGGGAAAAAAGACACCTTTTACGCGTTTTCTTGTTCACGCATTCTACCACCTGTGACTACAAGTGGACACCCGGGGGTATGATACATTTCCATTTTCTTGGCTATTGAGTAGCTAAACATGCAACGCAGAACAATAATAGAGCTCAATATAATAATGATTCAAAGGTCAAAATCGTCTTTGACCCCCCTTGATTACCAGGAAGTAGTATCGATTTTGATATCAGATGAAAGGCCGTATTTTCTTATTGACGTCGTGAAATTTGAGCCCTCAAATCAATTTTCATTCTGAAGCTATAAACAAAAAACCGCCATTTAGTGGTTAACCACTTAATTAGCACAGTATTGAATAGGGATTTGCAACATGAATTATTGCGTCTACTATCAATACCGCAAGACTTTTCCCACGATTGACGGGGGGTATGTGCAAGTGCCAGGACTCTATATCAAGTAGAGAACACAATAAACAAAATCGGAAAAGCACATTTAATACATTGTTCGTATGTATACACGCTGGTGAAAAAAAATATACCCGTTGTATCTTACCCGCTACAACAATCACATCAAATACATTTGGCCACAGGTTTGTGACGTCAGTAACTCAATTCTTGCGAATTGCATAATTTAACCACCCAATAGCACCCAACATCCAACAACTGATATTTTGCCGGATTGTTGTATCGAATTGACATTATGTGTGTATACAAGCACCCAAACTAATAATTATTCCGTGCAATATTCAAAATGTCAGCGCCCAGCACGGACGACTGGTTTTGAATGGGCTTCACCCCCTTGGTTTCAGTGACCGGTGTGAAAGTAATCATAGTCTGGCCCTGTTAATATCCGGGTTGTGTGCCATAGATGACAACGGAATAAAGCCGGGAAACTAAGTTGCGTGAAGAGTCGACTGAATCGATTGCCCTATTGTACACCATTGTCCCGGACTATGAGCCCGGAGGACTATATCTCCTGCCACACGGTCCTGTTTCAGTGATCACTCCCGTTACTCAGCTAGCGGGAGACCGCGCGAAGCGCGGGCCTCCCAATAATAGCAAGCAACTCTTTTGTCCTCTTTCAAAGCCAGGTGGCATTTCTTTTCAATAGTAGATATCTCTTTGTAAGTAAAGTATTGACATGTTATGGAAGCACGGATTCGGGTCATTATAGTTATAAAAGAAACTCAGGAACTGCAACCATACATTACATTGTTATGCGTTCCCGACATACAGTGCAAAATACCATCGTACTGCAAATGTCACGTGTTTTGTGCCATGTGACTAAGTCTAGCCATAATGAGTCACGCAGCCCCCTCTAAGTATCACCGTTCTCTTCTACGGTCAGAGTATACAGCCCTCTGTGCAATGTTTTATACGACAAGGGTTGAGACTTTCTCAAGGCTGTACCCAATCAAACGTAAATTGATTCGCGGGAAAATTGAAACGAACATAAAGAGATGTCGGTCATCTAACCGATAAACTTTCAGGGCCAATGAGATTTTTTGAAACTGTTATTAGAGTTAATGTCTGTACATAAACATGAACATATGCCTTTAGAGGGTCATTACTTTTATGATGTTAAGCATTGCAGACACGGCAAACATAACATGTAATGGATATTGACACTCATATTGGGAGAACGATAACATTTGTGACATACCGATTGAGCAGATTGTGATTACGTTATACAGAAGGCGGTGACTCCACATTCAGTGAAAAATAGATGAATAACTGCTACTGTAATTTTAAAGCCACTATCAGCAATTTCTGCACAATATAAACAAATCGCGCCCTCTATTTTTCATCAAAGTTCATTTTTTGCACTGTAGTAAAGACCCCTGTAAATTATGATTTTTATGCTTTGTTTACTAATAAAAGTCGGGATCCGAATTTTTAGGTCTAGAAACAGTTGTAAATGGCATCTTCAAGACCGCTTTAAAAAGTAAAAGTGTCTGTTTTCCACAATAGTATAAGGTGTTGATATGACCTAACACTAGCTATTTAGGAAAAAATGACTGATAGTGGCTTTAAGTACTATATTGGGATAAATGCTCCTTTTTTTCGTCAAGGCCTTCATCTAAAGATGCCGGCTTCCACGCTACACGCATCGATTTCCATTCACTAACAACAACAAATTTTGCCTCCTCTCAGGAGATGGAATACATGTGGTCTAATCATCGATCTGGACCTGCACGCATTTTATGACTCTACTATAAAATTGAGGAAGGTGGCATCTGGAGGAAAATTCTCATGTGGTTTTTCTAGACCAGTTTTTCAAGGGGAACATGAATGAGGTAAACGGGCTGTATCCGTAGAACTTTCAAAATGGCTGCCAAAATCCCATATAAAGGGTTGTATATGGGTTAAATAAGTATCTATGACAAAGAGGCATTGTTTCACCAATTTTTGATTAGTTGGGATTATTATAGTATTCATAAGAAGCGACGTTTGTATTATGTAAATATTATTTGTAAACAAACGATGCTATAGAGCAGATTTTGTCCAGACTTAAATTAGGTTTGCTCACATATTTGCAAAATACTCCTGTGATTGCCTAAACTTCATCGATTGTTATTAGATGAATTGTCAAAACGTAAACAAAATCAGACTAAGATCTGATCTCTATTTTGGAAACAAAATAAACAATACAGTAATAAAAATTCAACACTCTGCAATCTTGATCAGATAGCAATAATTCTATATGAGGAACAACAACACCACAAAAAGGAAACAAACAACGAGAATCAAAAAGGGCAGTTTTTAAGGAACAGCTTGTCAACAAAACTCAAACTTGTAATGTGTGGTAAAACTGAAACCTTTGTGAAAAACAGTGAAGTACCACATTCTGCACAAATCTGAAAATTAAGGGGGGGGGGTCCTAAGGAGGGGTTCTCTTCATGTATTCTTGATATCCTACATGAAGAGAAACAACTTATTAGGAATTTAGAACGTATAAAGTGTTGAAAATGTATTTCTGTCTGCATTTAGTGAACAAAAACACCAGTTATTAGTTGACTCTTCCCAATTAAAATATTATTGCAATCGTGATACCATTGTGAATGTGAACACTACTGCCACATCCTCAATATAATTAACGAAGAGTTCAAAAAGAGAGTAATAATGTTTCAATGTATTGTGTTAACTCTGCTAATATATTTCATGTAATTATCAGAATTTGGCCTGCCATAGTGAAAAGCGCATTTTTATCAATCGCATGTTTATTGCTGCAAATATGTGAACGCACCTAATTTAAATCTAGACAAATCTGCTTCATATAGTAATCGTTTGGTTACACTCGCAAAATGCTATATATTCGGAATTTGGCGGCCATTTTGAAGGAGCACCCGCACTTTGGACCTCTTTATAGATTATGTGTTACAAATGTAGCTTCTTTTTGAATACACTAATCAAAACTAATGCAGAATTTCTCAAACGTGCCTTCAAATGCTTATTTAAACCCCATATATACACTTTATATGGCGGCCATTTTGAAACCGTTACGTGTTACAGATGTAGCTTCTTTTTGAAATAACTCAATCAAACTAATGCAAAATTTGGTCAAACGCACCTTCTAAATGCTTATTTAACCCATATATAACTCCATGATGGGATTTTGGTGGCCATTTAAAAAGTGCCCTCATTTAGACCTTTTGTAAATTATGTAATACAAAACGTAGCTTCCTGATGAAAAACACTAATCAAAGCTAATGCAAAAAAAAAACTGGTAAATATGCCTCAGACATGTATTAAACCCATATACAACACTTATATGGGATTTGGCGGCAATTTAAAAACGCGCCCTCAAATTCTTAGGCTACAGCCAGTTTACCTCAGATTATTCTTGCTTGTTCCAAATGAAAATGGTCTAGAAAAAACAAATGAAAAATTCCTTCTCCAGGTGGCAGCTCGATCCCTCAAATTTATGGACTATATGGGATCGCAAATGGAGTTCTCTAACTGCACACAACACAAACCGTCACATGAACACTTAGGACAATAATCCTCGACGTAGTATCGTGCCCAGTTCTTGGTGGGTGTCCTGCGGATCGTATACTGCGAATACCCAACCAACAAATCTGGTGGATTTTGTTTCAGGTCGATCGCCGATTCGCTAGTGCGGCGACTGGCTGATTATCATTTAAATCAGCTGGCGATCACCAATTTGGAACGTGCAGTTTGTTTAAGTAAGGCTCAAGACAGAGGTAGGCTTACTGAAGACTACACTAAAGCATATAAGCATTTTGTAGTAAATACTTACCATCTATTTTCAGTACAAAGACATCTGATATTCATCTAGGATTTAAAAATGTTTTTACATCAAAGTTTAGGGGGAGTGAGGTGTATAACTTCCCCTTCATCAACAAGCTGGGTCTTTTCTGCCTCTAGACCAACAGCTGCTTAAAGAGGAACTCCGGGGAGAAAATTAATAACTTCATGGTAGGTATTGGTGTATGACCAAACTAGATAGTCTGAGCATCAGAAGATATCGGGTTGTAGGAATAACTGATGTTATGTTCATCATTTTAGGTTGACTTGCCTGCCCAGCTTGCCTGTCAGCCAGTGTGTGTTTGGCGTGCTTTTTGAAAGTCATGCAGGCATTGCTTCACACAATTGCTATAGACCAGTTAACAGCAATGTTTGTAAACATGATAGGGCCTGGTGTCTGAAATAGGTCGGCCTGACTGTTACGCACTGGGCAATTGTATCTGTTAGAGTTTTAATACTATGGGCCATAACGATTCGCAGGAATGGATTCGCAGGCAACAAAAGGAAGTGACGTAGGATGTTAACTGGTCTATTGCATATTTGGAGATCATGTAGGTATTGTATTCTATAGACCTGTTTCAAGATACTGATCTGACAGTTGCCAGGTTGACTAACACATATAATGTGCGTAATCAGCTTTTTGGCAGGGGGAAAGGGGGCACATATTTCATAAGGCAAGTATATATTAAAGTTGGTTGGTACAGTAAGGTCTATGTTACTTTCACTGTTATATTGGCGCGTGTGCAGAAAATCACTAACTTCACAGCCGGCAAGGGGGCCGGGGAAGATCCCCTAATGGGCAGCTTCCCCCTGCACCCCAAAAAAAAAAAAAAAAAAAACGCCACTGGTTGCAGCTAAACAAATTATTATATCGACTCCTTTGAATGAAAAACAACGGAAACATTATTATGAAATAAAGCACATGTAATATCAATATGAGTCCGTAACTTTTCTAGGTTAAGAAATAGCAAAGTTATATGGAAAACAAAAAACAAATCAAACTGCATAGAAACCGGAGATTGAACCAGGGATTCCCAGCACCAAAGGTACATACCCTAACCAGAGGGTCACCACTTCACCACAGTAAAGAAACTGACTGAGATAAACAAACTGAGATGGGTAGAAGTACGCTTTCATAACCCGTTTGAAACTGTCAATGCTGAAAATCTCACGAATGTGGCGGTGAAGAGTGTTCCAAAAGGAGGCCTCGAGGATCCTATTACAGCAAATGCCTTTGTCACCACAGATTTTATTATGAGCCTACGGTAAAGTGATTTTTCATTTTTGGGCGGGAAAAATAGCGGCGTGTCATAAAAATTGGTTTTGGGACCGCCATCAATGACCAGAGTTTCGGTAAAAAAGTCAAACGGCAAAGCAGTTTTCACAGTTTCCAAGTGCCCCCCCCCCTGCACCAACGGGAGTACAGAAAACCTTATGCACTTGAGTGTTAAAGCACTCACTCACTTACTTCGATATGGTCAAGGTAGAGTCCCAACACGACACCAAGGCAATGTTTCGGACATGACAGGATGATTACTAGCACCTACTTGTAGTTATAGTGGAGTGAGTTTCTGAATGCTCGGTTTCTGGCTGTAACAATATTGCAGATTGCAGAGTGTAAGCAGATTGAGTGAAGCTGATTTCCTAGGCTATACAAAGACATGATTCCGTCATACCAGTGGTAGAATTATAGACAAGATCGTTGTTATCACAATTTTACAAAAACGTAAACTCAGCAAACATGTTATTTGTTGGATTAGACCCGATTAGACAGATTGACTGGAAGTAGCACATTGGCTATAGTAGATTTCAAATTGAATGAGACTTCTTGCATATTTCGATGGGGTGATATTGATATGGGGTTCAATCCCCGGCCATGCGGAGACCAAGCCTTTGTTGCCATTACAAAACATATTGTGTCCATGGTACAAAGCTACTACTGGAAACTGATGCATTCAGTTCTACAATGGTCTGTTAACTATAGAAGGACTTATGCCATGGTTGGCCGGGATGTCAAATCCGCCTTGCGCTTACCTCTTAATACAAGGTTGGACCATTTTGGCCAAATAAAAACTTAGTTATGTTATGTGTGGCTTGATATAAGAATGCATTATTTCTCCAATGCTGTGGTATGTTCAAAGTTATGTTCAAATAACGTTTAATGAAATAATTGCTGGTGTTTTCATCCTGATACTTCAAGTGAAACATCCAAGCTATCTTAAATGTGAAATAATGAATTTCCACCTAGAGGTGAAAGCACGGTCACCACACTAATCAATAGCTTACATGGATTAAGCGCGAATTTTAAAAGCACGGCTCGTTGGCATTGAAAGGCAATTGTCATTGCTGCATCATCCCTGTGACGCAGGAGATGACATCGCAGCTGAGTCGCAGAAAATAATTTGTGGTTTGTTTCGCCTAATGGGTGACACCCTGAGCAAAAAAATATTATTCAGTCTTGCAATGGCAATCTGAAACGTTGACAATGTTGAGGCGACGGTGAAAAGCAAGGTCAAGCAAGCGAAGCGGGAAAAACGACTCTGAAATGAAAAGTCACATGAATGAATAACCATAAATCACTTCTGTCTCCGACACATGATTTTTTTTATGTCTTGTATGTATATTTTATGTCCATTTTTATTAAAGTCGCTCTTTGAGTTTTTTTCTTTTATTTTTGTTCTTTACCTAAATTTTTATCAAAGAGGTTTGTGCCATGTATGTTTGACGGGAAGAATGGTGTTCACTTCCTGCTTCATACATCTAGAGTCCTAAAAGGCTCGGTCTATTACTGTATTACTTTCCTCAAATCATCCTCCTCGGATGAGCATATTATAGTTTTAAGAGGGACCCCAGAGAGAAAAATTGTAGTGATGGGTGTGTTGGACCAAACCCGAAAGTCTAAGCATCAGAGGATTGTAGGTATAACTTATGTTATTTCCATCATTTTAGGTTGACTTGCCTGCTCAGATTGCCGGTCAGCCCAGAGCTAGTGACATCATTCATTGTGTGTTCGGCATGCCTTTTGAAAAGCATGCAGGCATTACTTCACACAATTGCTATTGTAATCAGTATGTGTTAGTCTACCTGGTAGGTCTATAGAGTACACAATACCTACATGTATGATTTCCAACTGTTCTTGCACAGAGTTTGCTCCTTCGTCAAGGCTGAAGCTACTCCAGACAATAAGAGTATAATTGGTACCTTCTGTGAAGACCTAACATTGTACGATAAAATACCAGACCTTCTGCACTGTGTTCACAGTGAATGTATGAATATAATGTGGAGTCAGTAAATATATAGGTTTTCCCGGTCAATTTCTCAATTTACATCGTTCGTTTTCGAGCAAAATTAAACGATGATGTATATTGGTAAAAGGTGAATCAAAAAAACTTCACCCTGATTGTGTCCTCCATTTTGATTTTTTTTTAGAAATATATATCTAACATCTATGGGACCATCTGAAAGCTTATTTAATTATCTTTAATTTGCTGTAAAGATCATTCACATCGGTTAGGTATAGACCGAGCTACAGTCGTGTGAATCAATTAGTCGATTTTTGAACGCTATTTAATCCCACAAAATTCAGTCACAATTTACCATCGATGCCCACTTAACATTTCTATGTCCTCATCACTCATAAAAATCATATAATAAGCGTGGTAAAATTGAAAGCTGCTTTATGCATATTTACACCGGTAATGTGTATTTTTAATATTTTTTTAATTTACCTTCTTCTTAGAAGTCCTGGTTCTTCAACATGACGATTTCTGTGTATATCTTGATCTCCTCTATCGATGTATATAAAAGGTAAAACTACAGATCATAAAGCTACTATTGAATTTCCCGCTGGCGATAGATATGACCTTCAACTTTACCGACAAGGCGAATCCCCATAGGAAATACACAGCGAATCTGCATTTACGCACTATACAGGTACTGAGTCACACGCGTCAAATATCTCTTTTCCTGGATCTTGTAATCCACAAAACTGGGTTCCCCAGGTCCGCTGGTAGTTGTAGTTTCCTATTATTATAATCCTTGGTTTGTAAGTGTCCAAGAAGTAAGTAAAATCGCATGTTTTTACATGCGATTTCCGATGAATTTCATAGTTCCAACAGAGCCGTCGCTGATACCATGGAAGAAAGAGATATAGAAGGAACCACAACGACCCACTTGACGTTTGAACGATCTGCCGCCCCATAATTGCAATTGTTATTCATATTCTCTCAAGTGGCCCTTCCGAGGATAATCCTATTCAGATTTTCTGGCTCGAGAAAATTCTCAGTTTGTGGTTGTTTCTTCATTGCGTAAAGATTCCAGGTCAACGGGAATCAGCGAATCAGAACGCGATGAATGCTGCAAAGTAGGCCTAAATACTGAAACATATGGCCGCATCCATGGAAACCGATCAACACGCCCGGGGGGGTTCTTGGATTTTGCTCGGGAACTCATGCTCGTTCCGAAAAAAGAGGGCCTAGCTGCAAATGCGGGACTACCGCTAGGGGTATCAAATTCAAATTAATCAAGTTCTAGTCCCGCTGGGGGTACAAATTCAGTTGTGATTGTGACTGGTTCAATGATACAAATAGGACAAATTAACCTAAAGATATCAGCAAAATAACCCTAAGTGTGTATTTTTCTTGCAGTAGTACAAGTGTAATTTTTCTTGTATATTGGCTATTTTAAATGTGTATCTTTTTTCATGTATTGAGAACAGGTCCCGCAAGGGGTATAATCTCACTGCAAATTACCTTCAATTTTTATTTGTTCATCATAGAATAGGCCTACAGCAAAAACAATATGATAAATAATTATGTAAATAATGCATTACAGTGAAAAATTGTTACAATATTAATCAAAAATATTTTGCATACAAGAAAATATGTTTATAATACATTATAAGTGTAATTTCAAAAGAGAGTATATAACTGGGATAATACTAGTGGAAAATATATTTAAGAAACACAGTAAGGATGTCATATTACTGCTGTACCGTTAGGTGTATATTTTCACTGAAAACTAGTATAATTTCACCAAAGCTGGTCCAATTAGGGGCCGAGTATATATTACATTTGTACATGCTGGAAAAGTTGGTCTCGCCAAAACTTCAGAGGTATCTTTCAGATTAGAAATTCGGATCTATTATTATCAATCAGAATTCAGACTTCCTTTATTCTCTTACCTTTGTCTTATCTGCTTAATAATCATTAAATCTAATATCCCAAATAGTCTGTCCATTGCCATGGTATTTAGACCTCTAAAAGGCCTTTGATAAAGTGAATCATTTTATTAGCTGATGGAATTGTTAAGACCCATGATAGGCATAGGATAAGGACATTTCTAGAAAGGAGTACCCCCATTTTATTTGTATATTTGGAATGCTTACCAAAGTATTAGATCACACCTGAAGTGAATAAGCCGAATATGAAATAAGATGATGATTTAGTATTTTCTGCCGTGCACAACAGAAAATCAAAGAGTAGTTTTCCATATAATAGGGAAGATTACGATAGCAATCAAGTTCAAAACAAGGTTTGCGGTTTTCTGTTGTACTTGTTTGCCCGATAAACCTTCGAAACGTTGTCGGTTGGTGGCCTACAACCGATCCAGTGCAATTTGAGAGAAATTAAAAGGGGCGTTCAGGGTGCTCCTAATTTTTTGACACAAGTCATATACTTTTCTGCTCCAAATAGCCTCCTAATTAACAAATACCTCAAACAAATAAACCAACGATTTTTTTGTTTTAAAATTATAGCGATTTTGTATTAAATGTCCGGACTTCAGCATAATTTTTGTCGTGGTTTTCTGCAGAACTAGAAGCAAGACTGAAGATCATCATCATCGTCATCATCACCATCATCATCATCATCATCTGTGGACGGGTGTCTCTCTCTTTGATCGTTTCTGGAATATCTCCCTATACTTCACTGTTCTGTATAATTCTGATCCTTTCAGTTGATCCCATCTGCCTGACGAACAAGCAGGATTTCGCCGTGGCCGGAGCACTGTCCATCAGATTGTAAAACTCACAAATGATATTGAGGAGAGCTTTGAAAAGCGTCGTAAGGCAGGCGTAATTTTGGTGGACCTTACTGCAGCATATGAAACCATGTGGCACCAGGGCTTGACACTCCAGCTTCTCAGGACCATCCCGGATCGTCACCTTGTACAATTTATATGCAACATGCTTGCAAAACGTAGCTTTGTTCTTTTAGCCAGTGATGGGCAGAGCAGTCGACTGCATCGCCTGAGGGACGGAGTCCCACAAGGATCAGTACTGGCTCCCATGCTGTTCAATTGTATATCATCGATCTACCTCAAACAACATCCAGACAATATGGCTACGTCGACGATCTTGCCCTTCTTAACTTGGACAGAAGCTGGACTGAAGTAGAAAGTACACTTACTGCAGATATGGCCCTACTTGCAGCTTATCTCAAGACATGGAGAGTGAAGCAAAGACCACCGCTGTTGCCTTCCATCTCAACACCAAAGAGGCTCATCGCAACCTTCAAATCAACCTCAATGGAGCGCCTCTGCCATACAATCCTACACCAACTTGTCTGGAATGAAGCTGATCGCCAGCATTACTTACGGCAGCATCTCGAGTCATTATGTGCAACGGCATCTTCGAGGAATAACCTCTGGTTTGGGGGGGGCCACGTTGCTGGATCTCATGGGGTGCCAGCCCACTCACTACGCACCACGGCCCTGGCTCTGGTCTACAGTCTGATGAATATGCCGCCCGAAGAAGCTGTGAACACGACTCAACGAGAGACCATAGCCATGAGACAATGAGAACTTACTGGTGCCTCCCTCGAGTTTTTACCAGTGCTCTAGGCATTGGACTGCAGTGCTCGGAGAGAAAAACATCCACAACATTAAACTCGGTATAAGGCTCGGTTGGGCAACAAGCACCTCTGACATACCACTGTCAAAGAATCACCAGCTCGGCAGACCGACAGAAAAACTGCGCTTTCGTCGAACTTTCTGTCGGGACGCTGCTAAACTCTCCAGTCCCATTTCAAACATCTTACAGACATGGAACACTTGCCTGGTAGATACCTTCCCAAGACCAGATCAATCACTATACACCTATGAAGAACTCCCACCTGGTAGCAATCTTCCACGCAAGGCATGGGTCACTGACGGATTCGCCAGAAGTCGGTTGTTTCAACAGCAATATGCACCGATGGGGGCTGCCTGCGACCATCTCCAGCCTCCCAATGTGGCTCTCCATCACAGATGCGGATAACATTTAAAGGGCGCCCTCCTTTCGTCCCCCGGTGGATATAGACGTCTAAAAACCCCACCCAAATCAACAGTGAGCTGGCTCCACCACTCTTCAAATATTTAGCTGCTGCTCATACGCAAGAAGAGAGAAGATCACAAAGTACCGCTATGGAAAACATTTTTAGGGGAGGGGCGTTTTTTTTCAAAAGGGGACCTCTTTCCCCAAATTCGCCCTCCTCAAAAGGGGAGGATTTGGCAAAAGTGGCCCCTTTGTCCCAAAATATTCTCCTTTTCTTCGACAAAATAGCAAAAAAATCACTAAGTTTGGGCTCGCTCCGCCCGCAAAATGTTTTTTTTTTTTTTTTTTTTTTTTTTTGAGGGGTGGCACCATTTTTAGGGGGTTTGGGGCTTTGGGAATTCGGGGGACGTCAGGCCCCATGCCCCTCCGCCAATGGTTACAGGGCCTGAGGACAAAGCCCCAGGTGACCCCCCAGTGGATAGCGTGTTAGACGCACACCTTATCGGAAGGGCGATGGTTCGATCCCCTTCCACCAGGGTATGTTTTAAGAGAAAAATGCCTTTTAAGGTTAGGTCGGTGTTGTCATTACCTGTTGCATAAAATGTGATTTTGTCACATGTGTGGTTAGGTTCAAACTTTGATTTCTCAATTTCATTAAGGCATCATAGATCATAATGTTACATTTTCAGGCAGGCTAATTGTTACACCATATCAAACATGACCAACAGGTTTTTCTTTTATTACTTTCAATTTGATTGGAAGCATTGCCCGGTAAATATATTTTAATGACCGAGGTTTTCACTTAATAAAATCTATGTCTATCAGTTATTTCCAGCTATATAGCACCATAACACCCAGTTCCAGACAAAACATAGTGGTTTTGTAATAGCATCTGCGTGGATTCTGGTTATTAACATGTGTTTATTGGTACCTACGCACATCAAGGTGGTGGAGCTGGTTTATTTGAAACTTCTACCACGATAAAGATAACATCAATTAATAGGCTTTTTATAATCGTGTCATTGATCATATCACTCACTTAGCTTTCACCAATTTGTGACTGGTCGTGAAGGCATTTAATCAAGGGGAAGTACGTATCATCATTTATCAAAGTCACGTGTAGTAGCTATAAGTGTTACATCGATATTTTGATGATTTTAAGGGCGCAATAAAGTGTTAAGTATTGATTTGACATAAAATTTGTAGAATTGCTTTTAGACTACATAAAAGTACACAATGTTACGAACTTCTAGAAATCGTAATAAATTTTACGCGTTATAAACGCGATAAATGAATAATACCAAATTTTATTAGTTTGCAGTCAAGAAAAGTGTATTTCTAAAAATCAAAAAACATAAAAAAAAAAAACTAGAAATTTATTTATTTTTTTAAAATATAAATTCGTAGGGACCGAGTTTTAAAAAAATTAATCTTCCAAAAGGCAAAGGCGTGTTGTGACAAAATAGCATAAGAACACACTTCAGCTAGGTGTTTATGAGGTAAAATGATGCTCAGAAATTGCAAAACTCCACCAAATCTTGAAAATCTATCACTCTATCACTTTGGGACCGTTACCAGGCTTTATGGGTGCCAAACATTTAGCTTTAAAGGACACGATGATCAAGCTTACGTTATCACAAAAAACACCAGATTGGAATCCACTCAATTTTAGGAGGAAAACGTTGTGAAGGGAATATAGGTATCTGGTACAAAACAGAAAGCGCTTAGAAAAGACCTTTGAGAACGTGGGATTTTTAGAGATGTCTGGAAGAAGAGGTTCAACTGTCAATTAGAGGACATATCGTTTCATAATTTTTTAAATACTTAGAAAGCTTACGTCAACAACAAAATGGGTTATTCACCAGGCTTGTACTTGTGATCCTCGACTCCTCGAGGAGTGGGTCATATGGATGTCAGGAATATGAGAATCATTATTGGTGTCATAGTGTAATTTTTCTTGCACCAATATGGCTTGAACATTTACCATGCTCAAAGAGTATGTAGTTAAGATATAAGGATCAAAATGTCTATAGTCAGTGGCCCGAAACACCTCAAGCACCCGACATACTCGCATCTCTGATTTCTCCCTTCAACCTTGTTTTGAATAGTCATAAGCATAATGTCGACTTGAGGAGAAGCGATCGATGAACTAACAACAGAGCAATGAATGGAGCGATGTGTTGTGTTGAAGAGATGATAGATAGGATGAGGACTGAGGAATTGATGCAGAGTTGGATGGAGGAGGCGGATGGTCCTTTGGCGAAGGCGATAGTGTACGTTGGTATGGGCACGTGTTGAGGAGGATGACGAATGTTAGAAGGCGCTTTTGAGCTTGAGATGGGAGGTTTGAGGAGGACGAGACGTCCAAAGAGACTGGGAAGAAGAAAAAGTAGAAGAGGAGAGTAGGAGGGTTGGTTTGAGGATGGCGGATGCATTGAATCGGGTGAAGTGGAAGGAAGGAGCAAGGGCGGTTGCTGCCAGTGTGATGTGAATCCGGCCCACATCGTTCAGCGGGGACAAAAACGGATTAAAACTTTGAATTTGATTTACCACTACTACTACTACTACTTAAATACCGAACCTCACCAATATAACAGTGATAATGTCGAGCGACTATATTTTACATTATATAAAACATGATGTGTTTTTGAATATTTATTACGTTTAATTTACGTTGTTGTTACTGTATAGAATACCGACATTATTTATAGCCTAATGTGAGACAAATACTGTTTTTATTTAAAAAAAGAAAAAACCTAAAAAATTTAAAATTGAAATGGTTCAAGACCAAACAATTTTGAATTAAAACATTTGTTGATAAAATGATCAAAATTGTCAATTCCCTCAGGTTTATCACCATTAAATAATTGTCCTTCTGTTCAGTACACAAAGTGACCCTAATTGAAAACAACGTCAATTTGTGCTAACCAACACGACCACACTGCAACAGGTCATAATGTAATTTTTCCATCTAATGGAGCGTGCAGATCGCGATGTGAGCCCTAAAACCAACCCGCGATATTTTTATTGTTTAATAATTCCCTTTCGGTTAAAATGGACTTAAAATTTGTACTACACATTGCAACAGACAAAGATATTCTTAATTGGTTGTATATTATTAAGGAATTCATTTATTATTTGCAATATAAAACTGACCAAAACATTGAAGTTTTTTGTACTTGTTTGTTTGTTTGTTGATTGATTGTTTGAACTTACCACTAGATCTCTAAAACTCTTAATCTACCCCACCTGTAACACGGCGTTACAAACACACAACAAAACAACAAACACAAACCGTTATTTCTCACTACGAAAACTTCTAAGCACGCACACGGTCCACCATTTTAATAAATATTTCCTGATTTCAGCAAATCAATTATAATCTACAACTTTAATAAATAATTTGTTGCAAATCACATTTAGCATAAGAGAACCATCATTCGGAACGAGGCATTTCGTGATCCACAGCCTCGTACCGTGTGGAGGAGGTACTGATATAGTCCCCCTGGGATAGAGTCCAGCGGACTGTGGTTCTTGGGGAAAGGGCAGGGTCCGGACCACTGTCTCTCGGACCCCTGTCCGTCCGACCCCTGTCCGTCCGGATCCCTGTACTCGGACCCCGGCCCTAGGAGAGTAAGCCCTAAACGGACTACATAACTGAGTGGTCTTCCGGACCATGGCCTCTAGGGTCAGTGGTCTTCACCCTCTGGAACGCTGAATCAAATTACCCCCTTTTACATGTTAAAAAACTTCACGTTTATATTCCTACAGGTAAATTATATATTTTCGAAAATGTATTAAATCTTATGGCAGAATGCAATCATCATTAAATAAATCGTCCATTAAAAAAAGACAAATCTATCTTATTTTATAAATAAGACCGACACTGTTAAAAAACAAAAGTTCTAAAAAAGTCGTTTTAACTATCAGCCGGACTAGAAACGTATAAATAATTGTAAAAGTGGGTCTCGTAACGTGCAAAGAGAACTGCAAAAAAAACTTCGTTTACTGTTTGCGAGTCCCACCCACCTGCCAGTTAAAACGACGTTATTTTAATGAACATTTTAACAGTGGTGGATCATAATTAACAAGCTCGTCGATTTTTTCATTTGTATTACTCATTGCTTCCTTATTAATGCCCTTTAAGGCCACAATAGCCAAAAAATATTCAGACATACGAAATAGACGCTTACTGAAATCACTTCCCCACAAATTTGAAAACAATTTGTTAAAAAAGGGAAGATACATATTATTGTTCCTTGTAAGCTTCACTTCTCAACCAAGGACGCTGACATTACTGTGACGCCAGCATTTGTTATCAAACTTGAAAAGCAGCAGTCATCAGCTACAGACCATTGCTATTGTAACTATGTGCTAATCTCGCTAATTCATCTTTCATTTGTCAGATCAATATCTAATACAAGCTGAATCCATGTCTGAATGCGTTTGAATTGTGGTCACAAAACATGCTACAACTGTAAATTCTGGCAGGGATGTCAACACATTGAGTTTTTCCTGGCAGGAATTGCACGACTGCACCACCTCTTGCTGTTTTTTACGTTTTACGGAAGGTAACACCAATTATTTTCAATTTTGTGGAATTAATTCAGTAAGGGGTTTACATTCTATGGATCTTACCTTTACCAATACCATAAGTACCTTCTGCTTTTGTCACATTGACGTCATAATCCTAGAAACCCATTTCCCCAACATTCTCTGAAAATAGTCCTAATTTTTCAAATTTTGAGCACAATATCACGTTGAGGAAATCCTAAAATACGTAGAAAATGAATCACATACATAATGATGAATTTAATTATTAGTTTAAAATAGAGTCAACATATCAGTTAAAAGTCCTATTGTCTCATTGCCTGTAATTATTTTAAACAATATGGATTAATTATTATCATCAAAGCTTCCGTGTGGTGCATTATACCGCTGTGCGAATAGCGCGCACCGTCCAACACTGCACACTGCACAATACGCAAAATCTTGGGTATTCGTTTAGTCAACTCATCGCGCAAATACTTCATTTTATTAGTTTTGAATCCATTTTAAAACTATTTTGTCAAGTCAGCTTCTTTTTGCATAATAATAAAATATGGATGTGTTTTTTTTTTTTTTTTTCGGTTGATAACAGAAATCTCGCCTCTCCCAAGAAAATTTCAGCTCGTCTTCGCGTCGCCCATTTTGATTAGGCTCGTGCTATATTTTCTGTTATCAACCTCAACCATCCAATTATATAAATCACCGCATTTGGGAAATGTTCTTGTATGATTGTGTAGTATAAGATCAAAACGCTTCACACCAAGTTTTTTCGTCACCTTCTATAGGTGATCAACCCGTATATTTGGCAGAATTTGGAATTAAGTCAAAATAAAAGTATTTCAAGGTCAAATTTTTAGTAATTTGTGGTATTTTTTCCTCTGTTATATTTTGGTAGTTTGGTCACCAATAAATCAAATTTAAAGCTAACAAAATATTTTCACTAACTTTTTTTTTGCGCAGTCATTTTGAAGCCATTGTATTTTGAGAGCACCGTCAATTGGACGGCGATCATTTTCTCACCTCCTATTATCAGGTAAGTCGTGTAAAACAATAACACCAACCGCATCACTAATCCATAATTGTCAATTATATACTAGTAACACAACTTTTGCATTATAAGGGTTATTTATTCTTTTAAAGTTTTTTTTCCTGATTTAAATTCTCAATACTACCTAAACTTAGTCCGACATTTTCTGCTGCTGAATTTGGTTTTGTTTTTTCAAATGGGTGGTATTGTGATTTTTAACTTTGGGAAGACACTACTCTAATAAGTGGTAAATAAAAAAATCAAAATCAAAATTGATTGCACCCGTAAGACGTTTGAGTAATAACTTCTTGGCCTTCGCATACGTACGCGTTGCTTGTTGCGTGAAGTACTCACGTACAACCCGTGGTGGCGGGTCTTCGCTTCTCGATATTCCGAAGTTCATTATTCTAAGGTTCATTGTTCCGAAGTTCAGGTGTTTTTATCAGTCGCTTTCCGAATCCTTAAAAAGGTCGCTATTCCGAAAATTGAGTTCGCTATTCGCGAATATTAAAAGGGTTCCTATTTTTCCGCATTTTAAAAGGGTGTTCGCTTTTCCGAATCTTAAAAGAGTTTGCAATCCGAATTTCAAACAATGTTCGTTATTCCGAACATTAAAAAAGGTTAGTTTTTTCCGAATAAGCTAAAGGGTTTGCTATTCCGAAACCAGACCTTGGCCACTAGACTATTTATTCCGAATTTCAGAAAAGGTTCGCTGTTCCGAATTTTGTTTAAAAAACAATTGATTTAAAACAGACAATTTAATGAAAAGATCAACTTTTAATTTCAAGGGTTAGGGTTTAGGGTTAGGATTTAGGGTTAGGGTTAGGGTTTAGGGTTATGATTTAGGGTTAGGGTTAAGTTATGGTTACCAACAATTTGATTGGTGTCATCACCACTAAAAACAAATACCCCATAATAAATAGTTGTAATTTTTTTCGTGGCATCGCCGGCTGCAAAGTATCCATATAAGTCGTCATTTCATTGCTCCAATGTTAAAAACAAAATTCGGACCTCTTTTGAAAATCGGAATAACGAACACGCTCTATGAATACACGACCACCCCCCCCTTTTTTACCCTTCTTTTATTTATTTATTTATTTATTTATTACGGTTTATCACTGGTACAATCATTATACAATATTAAAATAGAAAACTATATAAAATATATGATATTGCACATTAATTAGAATAATTAACCAAAACAAAAGACCAGTGAGTGGCAGGAACGAACAGGTGCAAAGGCACCTCTAGGACCGTCCCACCAGAATACTATAATTTTGGAAGAGAGCTATAAAAGAAAAAACACACAAAGTGGTT
This sequence comes from Ophioderma brevispina, assembly GCA_023653785.1. Lineage (NCBI taxonomy): Eukaryota > Metazoa > Echinodermata > Ophiuroidea > Amphilepidida > Ophiodermatidae > Ophioderma > Ophioderma brevispina. Next base: position 43,681 of record JAMKCH010001675.1, read on the forward strand.
AGAAAATTAAATGAGACGACAGCTTGTGCAATGACAAAATGTTGTCCATGAACATGTATCTAATGGATTGAAATCTTTCTCAAATTTGGTTTTATAAAATTCATGAACTTGATGTTTGAATGAAAACGGAGATTCGGCAGATCTAATGTTGTAAGGGAGCTGATTCCAAATAGAAACAATGCGGTTAAAATAAAACTGTTTGTGAGATTCAGTTTTACAATGCCCAGAAACCAAAAGCAGACAGTCTATAGATGATCTAGTGGTGGGACGGTCCTGATTATTAGAATTAAAAACCACAAACTGGTCTAAAACAAGGTCATAAAGACCCAATTTACATTTAAAAAAGAAGGTTAAATCATTGATTTCCCTTCTGTAAGAGAGAGGCAATGTACTAATCCTGATGAGACGCTCTTTGTATAGTCTAAGTCAGGGTAATGCAGAATAAACTTTGTGGCTCTGCGCTGCACACCTTCCAAGATCCGAAGATTATATTTAGATGTGCCGCACCAGAGACAACTAGCATATTCTGCCTCAATCCTGACTAAGGCAGTATATAGTGTTTTTGAAACATGGAGAGGGACATTATAACCAATGGTGCGTTTGATCATACCAATTTTACGATTACATTTGGTGACAATGTTTCTGATGTGACTATTCCAAACAAGTTTAGAAGAAATACTAATACCTAGGTCCCTAACAGAATCTGTCCGCTCAAGAGCAATGACATTCATTTTGTAAAAATAATTAATAACTTTCCGGCGCCTAGTAACAGAAATGATTTGGCACTTAGATGGATTAAAGTTAAGATCCCAAACATTGCTCCACTCAAAGAGGGCATTGATATCTTTCTGAAGAAGATGACAATCGGAAATGTGCGAAATTGACTTGTAACATTTTGAATCATCTGCAAATAAGGCAATAGAAGTATGCTGGGCAACGCTAGGCATGTCGTTTATATAAAGAAGAAAAAGCATTGGGCCCAAAATAGAACCTTGTGGGACCCCTGACCTTTAACAAATCCATGTTGTAAATGATACAATTGATCTTTAATAATTTAATTGATGGGAAAACTAAATTGAAAATAGCTCGTTCCATAATTTTCCCACAGATACATAACAGGGATACGGGTCTATAATTATCAACTTGCTGCCTGTCAGATTTTTTATACACCGGGATAACATTAGCCTTTAACCAATCCTCGGGCAGGATACCAGAGCTGAGTGACATGTTGAAGATATGGCACAGAGGTGATGATATTTGATGAGCACACTCTCTCAGGACTCTAGGCGAAAGTCCATCTGGGCCAGTAGCTTTGGATACATTCAGAGTTTGTAAAATTTCCAGAATGTCATTCTCAGAGATATGTATCCTGCCCAAAGACTGATGCTGAAAATTGAAATATTTGGCAGTTGAAGATGAGTTGTTAAAAAGTGTAGCCTTGTCCTTGGCCGTAGTTGCTGAAACCTCTCCACTGTAAAGTACCTTTGGAAGAGATTTGGTCTGTGTTTTGGCTCTAAAAAAAGACCAAAATCTCTTAGGATTTTCAACAATAGTAGCACCAAAGCCATTAATAAAATCATTGTATTTTGCAGAAAGCAAATTTTTAAATTGGTTGCGCATTCTCCGAAATTTTGCCCAACGATGAGGATTATTTGATTTATTTTTTGCACGCCTCCAGACTGATGCTTTTTTGTTTTGGTAATGCCTAAATTCAGCATCGATCCATGCAGGGGCCGAAACATCCTTAGTTTTAACTTTCGGAACATACACATCCAATACATTTGTGAAAATTCTACAGAAATGTTCTCATAGACTTGCGTGGTTTAAAAAGAGACAACATATCTTTTTGTTCTGCCTATATCTTAAAAACAAAGACCCTCGGTGACCCTCTTTTTTTATTTCAGATTCTTGATCAGCACCGTTAAAAATATAATCCTGTGAAGACTGGAAAATTCTATCGAGTAGTTGTTGGAATTCTACAGTCGATTTGAAAAAAATAGGAAAACTTATCAATTGGACTATCAAGGACTTTCAATAGATTTGTCTAATTCAATTCTATTTTTCCATAGAACATTTTTCATATGATCGTACTTTTTCTGACTCAATATTTGCGTGTCATTGTCCTGTTATACTACTGTGCTCATGTAGGCATTCATAATGCTGATTTCAATTGCTTTCAATCATATACTTATATGGCCTTCTGTCCAAGCTCACTAAGAATGTTCATAGCATCTTAATGAACAGACATATATTGTTAATTGAATTTAAAAAACATACTTTAATTTAATTACCAGAAGAGTAAAAAGCACGCTTTGAAAACCACTTAAATTTGTCAGGGAATATTGCTGTCCATTAGAGCCAAGGATAGCGCAGCAAATGATGCATGATTTCAATTTTGTTTTCCAATCAAAGTCAAAGCAAGAGATTTTATTTCTAAATTTGAAGCCTCTATATTTCACGTTGCCTCCGCATAAAAAATATTTGTTACGAATGTAAGTTGTAAATCGTGTTTATCTATTATTTTAGATACATTTTTGGTACCATTGAATATTCTTTTTTTTTATTCTTATCTATGGCATGGTCATAGATTTTTTGCTTGTGCCGGATCATGATTATCATCATCATCATTTTCTTATTCTGCTTTTTCTTCTTCGTCCCCTTCTTCTCCTCCTCTTTTTCTTCGTTTATTGTTCCTTCTTTTTCTTCGTCTCCTTCCTCTTCTTCCGCCTCTTCTTGTGCTATGTCTTTTAACTTCTTCTTCTGCCTCTTCTTTCACCTCTTCCTTTCCAGTTCCTTTTCCGCTTCTTCTTCTTGTGTTTATTGATCTTGCTCTTGAACATTCATCAGGTATAAAAAAAGATTTTGGCCTGCCTGTATTTATGTTTTTTGTTTTAATTTTCCCTAAAACATGCAGGCTATATTACTGAAATATCTTGAAAAGATTGTCTGGAAGTTTGGTTACGAAATACTCAATATATAAAAGTTATAAATATCCTTAGGTACTTCCAATGGTCATGGCGGCTTACAGCCAATGTGCGCAGTAACGTTACGTTCAAAATTGAATCCATTAGTTCAGGTCAATCGCATCGTCATCCGACTGTACTTTTAGTACAGTCTAAACGCATTTATCCATTGTCATCTACTAACCCATAGATTTCAGGGAGATTGTCACCTCTGACGTCACATTGTACATATTTCATTTGACAGAAGGGTATCCCGGGCTCTGCAGATGCAATGAGGCGAATAAATCTGATACATGAACAGAGCACCTCTTCTCTGATAACGAAAGTGTTGAAAATACCACAGAAAAATAATAATAAAATAAACACTTTGTCTTTCTTCAGGAAATTTTGTTACTGTGACTTGTCATAAATGCTATTTTAGTCGTGGAAAAGACAATGGAGGCTTAGACTGGCGTTGGACACTCACTTATGATGATTACTGTTCATGTACTACCATCCAACTCGGTGGATCGAATCCAGTAACTTTAGAGCACCCTTTTAACGCTATCAACCTTGCGGATCATTTCAATCTACACTGCAAAAATCACGGTAAGGCTTTGATTACTAAATTCTCAATAGTGTATTATAATAACGTTTATCAAGACAGTAGGAAAGAGTGTTTCAAGAGACAGATTCCCTATACCCCATTTGAAGGTCAGATCATTTATTCTTTTCGCTGATTATGCGTAATGCATAAGGTAAACTAGAATTGCGCAGTTCTCGGCTTTCGCGATTTGCGATGGGGGTACCAAGGTTAGGGTTGTTAGGTTCCGTACGGAACCTTATCAGATGTGACCTGTTACCTGATAGTATTAGTAAACTTTGTCACCTACCTAGGGCCCCTGACCTGACTACCCCAGGGACTCCTTTGCAACTAGGACAGTGTCATAACCTCCCCAGAGTCCAAGCTCCTAACTTCCACAGTGTCCTTTCCCAACTACCCAAGATCCCCATTCCAACTGTCTCAGAACCCTTCCATCCTGCCACAGAGCATCATTCCCAAGAAACTAATATTCTCCTCAACTAACACAGGTGCCCTTTTCTAACTAACACAGGGCACTGTGATTTCCACACTACCTCCACACCTTATACCAAATACCTGTAAGTTCCCTTTTCCATCTACGTAAGGCCAATTCCCAAATACCCGTGGGTCTTTTTCCAGACAACCCTATGATCCTTTCTCAACTAACCCGGATTTCCCTTTCCAATTACCCCAGAGTCCACTTCCTGCAACTACCACGTGGTTCCGTTTCCAAAATAACCCAGGGTTCCCCTTTTCAACCACCCTATTTCACGCCTCTCCAGCACTGAGCGTGTTGTGTTACTAATACTTCAGGTAAAGCATAATTTAGGTCTTGAGGTCCCCCTTTTGGGAGATTGTTTGCCTCAGAGGCTTAATTTGAGCCGAATTTTAGTTCTAAAGTCTGCAAATTCACTCTCAATCCATTTTCTAAGGCCCTAATTTAAAAGACAAAATCAGTTCCCAAGCCCCTAAGTTTTTTTCTCTTTCAGTCGGCTTGCGCCTTTATTTCACTGAAATTAAAAATTCTATTAACATCATTTCACTTAACTTGATATTGTCATGATGTACATGTATACAAAACATCGTGTTACTCCACCATCATTGTCCCCTTAACATATTACATCGTATCATGTCATGTTTCATTATATAATATCGTGTCACAGTGTTCACTAAGTTCACATCTTATCAGTTCATTGCACATTATACCATGTTATTCTATCGAGCCCCACGTTATCTTTCATCAAATATTGCTTTTCAAAATATCACTTTCCATTGAAACACAAAATGTTAAATCATACATCGTTATCAAGAAAGTATCTTATCCTAAGTTCGGAAATCGGTCAACACATTTATCCCTACCCAGAAAAAGCTGAGTGTCCCCCACTCAACCCCTCACTCTCATATTCTGACTTTCTCTGATATATGCTTTCTATTTTGTAATTCCTTTCAGCCCCCATTTCCAATCTACATGAACACAGTCTTCCAAATACCTCAAAAATAACTAGATTGACAGCATGTCATATTAAGATATCAAATCGAGCTGATTTTTTTCTCATTTACAACATCTTTTGGATTATAATTAACTCTGATCACAACAAAAGCAAATTATTTAAATTGTATCTAATAGTTATAGCAAGAAGTAAACATTGTCCCCTCTTAGCACTTTGAGTGACCAAGGACAAGTAAAGGATTATGATGCATGCATCTCACACATATCCCACAATACAATATGGGACATAGATGAAGTCTGACATCACATCGTTATTCTGCTATACCAGACCAGCGTTATTCGGGATAATTTGATACAATATATTATGGGATATTGGACTTTATTACTCGATTGCTCCACATACCATTAAAAGGCCACAAATTAGGTGATAAGCTATGAATTATATGTATTTACATCCGATTTCACCTAATCCCATAGCACAATACATTAGGTATTAAGACTCCATGTACAGATCGTGATGTTACAAACTATTTACCAGCATTATTAAGGATAACTTGACACTAGTATTATGTCGATATTGGATTGATTGATTCCTTGATTCTTCTACATCTTCAGTCCCCGATGTAATTTGAAACCATCTCGCAAAAAAGGTCCATTCAGGTCCTGATACAAACAACACCATGAGATAAAGAGATAAAGAAGGAACCCCGAATCGACCCACTAGACTTTTGAACGATCTATATCTGCCGCCCCATAACTACTGCAAATTGTTATTCAATATTCTCTCAAGTGGCCCCTTTCGAGGATAATCTTTTCCGATTTTCTCGCTCGAGAAAATTCTCAGAGCACGCGATGAATCCTGCAAAGTAAACACTCAAACATACTCTTCCATGGAAGCCGATCAACACGCCTGGGGGTTCTTGGATTTTGGTCGGGAACCCGTGTCAAATTCAAATAAATCAAGTTCTAGTCCCACTGGGGGTCAAATTCAGTTGTGATTGTAACTGGTTCAATGATACAAATAGGAAAAAAATAACCTAAACATATCAGCAAAATAACCCTAAGTGTGTATTTTTTCTTGCAGTAGCACAAGTGTCATTTTTCTTGCATATTGGTATTTTAATTGTGTATCTTTTTTCATGTATTGAGAACAGGTCCCGCAAGGGGTATAATCTCACTGCAAATTACCTTCAATCTTCAATCAATTTTTATTTGTCCATCATAGAATAGGTCTACAGCAAAATCAATATGATAAATAATCGTGTAAATAATGCAGTACAGTGAAAAATTAATTGTTACAATATTAATCAAAAATATTTTGCATACAAGTAAAGAAGTTTAAAATACATTATAAGTGGAATTTCAAAAGAGAGTATATAACTGGGATAATACTAGTGGAAAATATATTTAAAATAGCACAGTAACCTTTCTTGGATGTCAAATTACTGCTGTGCCGTTAGGTGTATATTTTCACTGAAACTAGTATATTTTCACCAAAGTTGGTCAAATTAAGGGCCGGGTATATTTTAACTGAAAATGGGTCCCGTTAGGGTCACTTTCAGAACCCCTGGAACGAGCATGGGTGCCCAACGAATGTCCAAGACGACTTCCGGGTCCAACGTTCAAATTTAGTCAAACTTTCATCCTTTATTTTTCACACTGGGCAGTCTTGGGCAGTAAAGCTGAACGCATAACGATGTACATTAACTTCTTATATAACGAAAAAAACAACAAATACACACCGGAGACAGCCGGAACATGTTGTAAATATGCAATATACTTCTACACATTTACGTGTTCGGACATAGAGTTTTCAAAATATTCTACAGTAATGATTGCTCGCCAATCATCGATTGCGGCAGAGGGATTATGATCAAAGGGTGGCTGTTGAATCTCTTCCTTTTGTGCGGGTGAATGGATAAACAGATTAAAATCGGATTGTGGAAGTCGTTGCCAAAGGTTCCTTCTTATCTCTTTCTTCCATGCAACAACAACTTATATCCTCCTTCAGTACACATCTAAAATGTTCTCTGTTATAAATCATCCCCAGATGCCTTCAGATTTCCACTATTTTTTACATTTTATTCACCACCTTTCTCCGAGCACACTCATTATACATTTCCTCAATAGTCTCAAGATGTACTTCATTTCTTGCAATAACTTGCCTCAGAATTCATCCAAAAATCCACCTTTTTCCTCCACCAAAACACAACACAAGCCTTTCGGCCCTGGAAAAGACTTCAACACATAACATATTCAATTTATGGCCCCAAATACTGCTCCCGCTAACCAAAATTTCAATTTCCTCTCACAATGCAAAAGGCAGTACCTACCCTTAATACGTGTACACTTACTGTCTTCTGCCCACACACGCAAGTAGGGCTTATTATATTCGACGAAACGAAACGAAACGGGCTCAGTACACCCATTGGATTACACGCTTTATTCCATTATCATACATCTTACACTATGACGGAATAAAGCGTGTAAACCAATGGGTGCACTGAGCCTGTTTCGTTTCCTTTCGTCGAATATAATAAGCCCGCAAGTAGACCAATTTTATTATTAATAATAATAATACAAGAACTTATGTAAAGCGCCTACTTGCCAAAGGATACTAGGCGCAAAGAATGCTAGATGTTGGAGAAAAGGTGTATTTTAAGAGAAGACATGATGAAATTAGCTCTCTTGATAGCAGGGGGCAAGGAGTTCCAGAGACGAGGGCCAATGATGGAAAAGCCCGGTCTCCAAAACTCCAACACGACCGTGGGACAGGAAGACACTCACCGGCAGCTATGGAACGGAGTCAACGGGCGAGAGAATACGAGGAATGTCAATGACTCCAAAGTGAATAGAGGTAGCTGGGAGTGGCAGAATTCAGAACCTTATATGTATTCACAAGCGTAGGAAATTTTATTCTAGCAGAAACCGAGAACCAGTGTCATTCAAGAAGCAAGGGGGAAGTGTGCGTGCGCTTAGGCTTCTTGAAAATAAGCCTGCATGGCTACTCTATTTTGCAATTTCTGGAGGCGTGCAAGGTCTTTCTTGGAGACACCATTAAAGATGGAACAGCAGCAGTCCATTCTGGACAGGACAAGGGCGCGAACAGCATTATTACATGCATTAAAGGTCAGAAACCTCCTGATGCGACTTATATTACAAATTTGCTAGTTTAAGGAGCGCGAAAGAGAAGTAATGTGATCAGTCATACTCAGGCCACTGTCAAAAACAACACCAAGATTTTTAATGGAGGAGGAAACATTGATTGCAAGGCCGCCAACATGAAGAGGGAGATGCTGAAGGGCTGACTGATTGGAACTTGGAACAGGCAAAAAATAGCTCAGTCTTGGAATTGTTCAACTTAAGTTTATTATTTCACAACCAACACTGTAACTCTTCAATGCACTGAGAGAGCCTAAACTAACAGCAGGCAGCATCGCCGGCCGTGATGATCAAAATTACTGAGTAACTGAACATCGTCATATAGATGATACTTAATGCCATTATTTGGTAATTTGACCATGCATCCAGTATAATAAGTAAACAGAAGGGGCCAAGGACGGAGCCCTGGGGGCACCACATTCAAGAATGGACGGACAAAGAAAGAGACGAAGCCCCCTTAACCAAAACACTACATGTTCTTTGGCCCTGATAAGACTGAAACCAATCCAGAGCAGATTCTTTAATACAAAATTGTTAGCTAAAACTCTTGCAAGAGAAATCTTGGAGCAACAGTATTCAAATGCCAGCGGTTTATAAATCTACATGACCATAAAACAGCTTACCATCATCCAATCCTTCTCAGAACATAATCATGAACATCAAAGAGCTGATTCAGTAGAATCACCCGATAAGCATATTGGTATGGCTCAGATAAGTTTATTTGCATACACATAGTCATTTCCTCACTCTGATAAAGATTTTTTCCACCGGAACTTCACTACGAACACTAACCTTCTTCATTGTGTCAAACCGAGGTAGAACTCTGCAGTTACATTTTCTGTTATAGAATTCTGCCTTCTTTTCTTGATTGCTTAAAAAAAGAAGTGAATACTGTACCTAAGGTAATACAGTTGGCAAGAAAAGTTCTCGGCAAAAATGACTTCAGACAGACGCAAAGACCAAGACCCCACCAACAGTTTGCACTTGTATGGAGTTTTCATTGGGCATTTGCAATTGCAGCGTACTGCGACACGAACATTGGACCACCATCAGTATTGCAAGTAGGCCTTTCTCGCTCATCAGTCGAAACCCTCTTTGTGTAAATCAATATACACGGATTCTTCTTGCGTCGACCCCGCTCAGGTTACACAACCGACTAACTCCACTAAACACAGTATGTCATGGGAAAAATGGCAGATGGCCAACTTTGAGCATGTTTCTTTCACATTTACACTCTCCAGAGGAAATACAACGATATTACACCAAAGTACAAGCTAATATCACAAATAACCAAAATTTGAACATATGATACCAGAAATTTTTTAGTTACGATCACCAAACTCGCCCGACGTCAGAACCGGCAACACAAAGATTCTCTATAGTCGGCCAAACTAGTAATTTGCAAATCGATGTAAAATTGATGACCGGGGAGTAAATTGCCTCAAATTTCCACTGTCTCATGCCACTTAGTTTGAGAAAACATACCAGTCTACCATGTCAATCATGAATCATCACATTGTTACTATATAACTAGTTGCATTTTCAGACATTTAAAGCACCTTTTCCAGACGCCATGCAAGAAAGTAGTTTCACCCCAAGATTTTTGGCTCCTTTATGGCAGCCCAGGTTAGTGGTGTATAACCCACAGTAACCATTGAAAACTCCAACTACAACGTTTGGTTAGGTAGCTTTGCGTCTTTTCGGGCGTTCATATTTCAATCCATTTTGCAGGCTTTTTTTTAAACGAAGTGCAATGAAAGACTAGGCCTAGACATAAAATTTATAATTTCGAAAAACTTTCAAAATTAAGTTTGTTATAGGACTGCAATATGATAACAAGACACCTAGACGTTACATATTGCATTGGTACGGTACATACACCAGTCATATAGTTCAAATCTTCTTTTGGTTCAAAGCTGACAGAACCGCTATAAATCAGCAATTATAGCTGCCAGTTTGTCCTTGGCCTTTGACATAACGTTGTTATAATTTATATTATTACTATTGTGAATGAGAAGTTATGATAAGTCATCAATGAGCTAGATGGGTTCGTGAAAATACAGGCTTGAGCACGTGAAACTTAGCACGAGAAGTGTATATGGAAGAAAAGGACCCTGGCTATTTAGTTGTCTACAATGATGAATAATTCAGTCCACAATCGCGAGGGTTCTCATTAATGTTTCTACAAAACGACAAGCTATATATGTTGATTTTCTCATACATAATCGTCTTGGGTTCTGCATACTGGTCGAATGCATAAATGCTAATTCTGAGAAAACGCGTTGAAAGTTTTGAGTACTTATGAATGCGTGTAATTAAATGAATAAAGGGAAGACTATTTTAAGTGTGTATGTTTTTAGACAATGCATGGTTACTAACTGACGAGAGTATTAAAATAATACCAAGAAACAACTTTTTCCTAGTCAAAATGGGGCCACTGCATGTAATTACTGGTTTTCAAAACTCAAATGTTTGATCGCTGTGTTCTAAGGAGTCCGAATACTATTCGACTGCATGAAACCCGTTGATTTCTAATGTTGGTATGGTGAGATTTCTATTCAATTTTTTTCCATTTTTTTTTGTCATTCATTTTATTCAGCTTTACATATCGAACTTGGACAGAAATGCAAATACAGTATACTGATATAAAATACATAACGTATCAATTGTAGACTGTAATTAAGATCACTGGTGATGTATATGATATAAAAAAAAAAGAATACTGTAAATGCTAAGGACCAAGTATGGACAACCCGATGGGCTTATGGTTATTGCGGGCCCTGTAATACATAAAGTAATATACTTAAATTACATAATGAATACAAGTAAGGGGTGATATAAAAATTTACATAGGTAAATAAACATAACCAAAAAAATCCAGGGACAAACAACAAAAAACAACAAGATCTAAGCTAAACAAACCACTTAACGGTGGAAAAAGGGATAAGCGAATTTGGAAGAAGGATGAAGAGGACTTATCAAACTGCTCTTGACTGCGGTATTAATAATATTTCATAATGAGGAAGCGTAGAATAGAAGAGGAAGAGGTGAGGAAAAGGTAAGGAAAAGCAGATTTAAGGAAAAGAGATAGAAAAAGGTGAGAAGAAGTGAGAATAAAGGTGTTTAAGAGAAATGAGGACTTGGGGAAGAAATTTAAAAAGAACAATGTACTTGGTTGATGAGGAGTTTTTCAGGTGAGATTTGAGCTTTTAAAAGTATGTTTGTTTGTAATTGTTGGTGATGGATTCTGGAAGAACATTCCAAAGTTTTGCCCGCTTTTGTGTCGTTGATGCTCGCATACGAATAAAGTTGCTTTCTTTTCAGGAAGATTTTGGGAGGCGGAAGAGGAAAGTTTGTCGGCTGGTCTGGTGTTATAGCTGTGGAATTGTCGGTTTGTGGTAAAGTATTTACTGAAGTCGGAGGAAATGAGTGTTGTGATAGTCAAACATGAAGAGCGCTGTTTGAAGTTGGTTGAGGTACTCTAATTTAAGTGTTTTAAGTGAGTGAAATAATGGCAACGGGTGAGTTCTGGGGGGGTGAGTTGGTGATAGTGCGAATGGCCCATTTCTGTGTGATATCTAGTTTGGTGAGTCGTGAAAGATAGTTGGAGGCCCAGATGTTGTTAATTAGTAAGGTATGGGAGAACTAGTGGTTCGTTGTAAAGTGATTTTAAGGTTTGTAGTCTGGAGGTGGTGTTTAACTCTATAGATTGTACCAATTGCGTGGGACGCTTTGGTGGTGACAGAGTTGATGTTGTCATGCATGTTAGGTTGTCGTCGATTGGCTGCCAAGACATTTGGTTGAGTGTACCTGGGAGATTGGTTTGGTTATTTATTGGGTTTTAAAAAATTTTTTTTGTTTTTTTGGGGTGTGTGATTAGTGTTTGTGTGGGAGAAAAAGCATTGTAGTTAGTTTTAAACATTGAGAGAAAAGAAAGTTGTTAGCCGAAACCAGTCAGTGATTTTTGCGAGTTCATGATTCATGTTGTAAAAAGTGCATAATATGGGTTTGAAGAAAAATGTTTGTGTCATCTGCAAATAAGATGAGTTTAGTGTGTTAGAAGTTTAGTGATGCGTTCATGTAAGTGATGAAGAGTAGGGGTCCAAGGATTGAGGCTTGAGGGACGCCCAAACTGTGATAGGTTTGATGGATGAGCGGTTGAGTGTACGTTAGACTGATTGTGAGAGTTAGTTAGGTTAACTCCTGAACCACTCCAAGTTTACTTCCACGGACACGTTAAATGATAAAGCTGTTTGTGAGAAGAATGTTGTGGTCAATGGTGTTTTGTCGAAAGCTTGGAGAGATCCAGGAATACCCCCATTGTGTGGAGTTTATTTTAGTGCAAGGTTGAGGTGGTTGTTAGTTCAAGGAGTACCATGTAAGTCGAACGTTTGGGCCTAAAACCGTTATTGTTCATCGACAAGAATGTTGTGCTTGTGGAAGAAGGTAGACAGACGTGTGTACAGGACTTTTTCAAGTAGTTGTTGAAAAAGAAGGGAAAGAACAGAAATGGGCCTGTAAATTGCAATGTTGTGAACATCTGTTTTTGTAAATAGGAAGGACTTTGGCTGATTTGAGGTGATCTGGAAAGTTCCGGTGAAGAAGTGATTGGTTAATAGTGGCATCAGAGGCGATATGATTGGTATCATATGATTTGTTGGAAATCCCAGGATCGATCTTCAGTGTCGGTACCCGCACTTTACCAGGTTTTACACAGGTGCGAAGTTTGCATTCCATCAAGAGTGACCCCTGGATTCAGGACATTGAGGTGATGTGTTTTTTTGGAAGGTGTTTGTAAAATGGGGTTACTGAGGGTGGAAGGAAGTTTGTTAGCTAAGTTTTGCCAGGGTAGTGAAGTTGTCGTTATTAAATGCTGTTAGCATATGTCAGCGGGTCAGGTTATTGCTTATTATTATGAGTGAAAAGATCAGGATTGTTTAAGTGGGGATACCTTACGACCCTAGAAGGTGTTGAGGAATGTCCAGGTTTTGGTGAGATCATTTTGAGTTTCTTGATTGGTCTGGTTGTGTTTTCTTGGCGACACGAATAATGTGAGTTAATTTGTTTTGTCTTGTTTAATTGTGGTTTGGTTGCTGGTGTGTTTTCTTCAGGTATGTTTTATAGAGCCGCCGTGCTTGTGTTTGATTGACTTGGAAATTGATGTTGTCATCCAGGGCATTGTTTATGGTTTACGATTTTTTAGGGGCGCTTTCTTTTGTAAGGGAGGAATGATTCGTGGTAATGATTCGTATTAAGTGTAAGTGAGTGTTGTATGTGACGGCGATGTTTGGGTCTTTCTGTGAGTATATTTCCCCATGATTCAGTGTGAGTCTTACGGTTTAAATGTGCGAA